>KK351069.1:1348547-1361546 GCA_000671755.1 Glossina brevipalpis | reverse complement strand
TTTTTTTTTTTTTTTTTTTTTTTTTTTTTTTTTTTTTTTTAAAAAATAATGGTGGGGGTATATAGAAGATTCGACACAGACGAATATAAATTTTCTCATTCGTTTAATTTTAATGAAATCAATCGATTGAAACTAGTCTTGCATAGAGCACTTACGAAATTCACAAAACAATTTTCTAATTTATATCAGCTTTAAGTGTGTGTGTGATCTTGATACGAATATTTTTAAATTTTCAATTCCTTTTTTTTTTTTTTTTATTTATATTATTTCAACTTTTTTGGGGAAATGTAGATCAAAACTGAATTTAAACTGAGAACAATTTTTATGATCGCCAGTATGTGCGGACAAACGATCAAACAAGCTTATGTAAGATATACGGAAATAATTCGATACTACACAATCTAGTCTCTTGTTCTTACTATAATCTTCTCAACGTTTATCTCTGAATGTAACAAAAACTCTAAGAAACTAAATTTCCTTATTTTGGATACATCATCACAAGAATCATCGACAAAGATAAATAAGTGAAAATTTTTACAACAAGTACATAATCTCGTTTTCAATGCTTATGAAAACATAATGAAAATTTTAAGAACAGCTTAAGGTCTTTAGCACATCTATGTATAGTGTGCGGTAACTTGAAATAGATCAGATTATTATGAAGAGCCTTCTCTCTCTTGATTTGAATGAATGAATTTCTATCAGAAACAAACAAAAAAAGTCTTAGACTTAGATTAAATCCCAACACATTTTTTGTTATTGTTGTTGTTTTTTTTTTTTTTTTTTTTTTTTTTAAATATTAAATAAATGTGTAAGAAAACGATCTAAAAATAATATGCTATGTAAGCGTAAAATCCTTTTCCAATATATTACTATTATTATTCATATACTCTAGACTAATGAAATTAATTCTTAGAGACTAGAGAGATTTGACAGCACTAGCAGCTTAGGCTATCTGCTGTTTTTTTCATTTATAAAAAAAGCTCTACCGCAATGAGAATTGAATCCATGTATACTGGCTTTGCTAGAGGCGCTTCTTAACAGCTTCAGCCACAGTTGCGGATCTTTTCCAATGTAATACAAGCGAACGTTCAGAAAAACCTTCTCTGCATTGTAATAAAGCGATTGTCATAGATTCGCGTACAATACACAAAATATATATGTATGTACGTATGTATATATATATACATATATATGTATGTACGTATGTATATATATGTATGTTTTTAATAAATAACACTAAAGTAATTATTAGTCCCCTTTGTTACTGTTAATCAAATGAATGTTTAAGATCGAAATTTTTATTTACGGCAAAGTCTTCATACCGTAGATAAAATTCCATCGGACGTACAGACAGATATCAGTAAATTAACAAATATATGCAGAATATGGATTGTTCATTGTGTTGTATAAAATGTTTTGTACATCATCTATATATAGTTAACGATCATAACAATAGTAAATCGCTTGAAACCTGGTTACCCACCTAAATAAAAACATTTTTCAATCTTGAAAATCTCGTAAAAGCCTTAAATGAAAATTTCCTTTTAATCGATTAACCATTTCAAGAGACGCAGCCATTTTAATTGAATGTGAAATTTTCTAATAGGATTAAGATTGTTTTTTTTTTTTTTTTTTCAATTAAACACAAATACATTGAAATTAATAGTTTCCGTTCGATTCATGGCATTAATAAATCGATTGGAAACGATAAAAAAAAGATTATAAATAAATCTCGCACATACTCGCATACTACATAAGAAATATAATACATTTGAAAATAGAGCTTTCACGCTTAAATAGATTCGATTCGATTGCATTGAATTGGATTAGATTGGATTGATGCCTTCAGTTAGCAGATCTGTTAAATTTCTTGCATCAATTATTGGCGCCACAATTATATGATAGATTAAGCGAGTTAACAACCGCATACACATAAACTTGTAGCTATATATAAGACCATAAATCTAAAGCTACTAAGCTACTTGGGCTGTGTCTTGGCTTCATATCTCCAACATTGTCAAGATTGTCAAGATTATTATTTTCTTTGATACAATTGTGCCTTAAGGGTTTTTTGAAATGTTCAAATTTATTTTACGTTATGATTACTTTGCTTTGGGTTACGCTTGTTGTTTTTGATCTTTTGGAAGGCAGATGCAAAAAAAAAAAAAAAAAACGGCAAATGAATTCTTCCTAAGGAAATTTTTTTTTCTTTTTTTCTTTTAAATGTGATTACAACGTATGATTTCCAGTCACGATATAACATTTCTTTTATAGGTTTTTAATTTTAGATTTGATTAGGTTTTTCTAAGCTTTCAAAAAATTTGTTTAGCCTTTTAAAAGAGAGTATATGACTACTAAAATTACATAAGTATATTATAGAGGAGTATCACAGAAAAGTCTCAAAACATGCAATTGAAAGTTAATTAAATCTCCTTATCGGACTCTATATCTAGCGATCAAATTAAACCTTCTTAATATAAATGTCTTGCTGAGATGTTGTATATAAATTAACAGTTAATATGTGCACTACAATCGGTTGCCAAGTTTTTGCATATTTAAATCAGTTTAATAGCACACATTTCTTATTTCAATCTAATATAGGCTGCATGTATGTTTCACTCTTACTCTATTCTTTATATTATATGTAAATAAAAAACAATAATTATTAAATAAAATTTTTCATGTTTCATGATAATATGGATTTGATTTGAGTCAACTGCTTCTTTTATTTAATTTCGCGTACTTCTTTTTATGAAGCAAACTTATCTGGCTGAGCATTGAAGACCTCAGTAAGAGCCTAACTTCATTGTTACTGAATCTATGTGAAGTGTACAAAAATCAATCTATAAAATCGAGAGAAAATGTCGAACTAAAAAAAAAACTTTACTTATAGTTAGTTATTTTCATTTAATAAAAGTCCACAATCTTCAAAATTTTTCATTGCTTAAGCTGTTTTCCAATTATCTAGAAATACTTTAATTAGCATATTATTTAGAAACATTTTAGATGATATGATCAACATTAGGTTTATAGCAAATGTTTAGAAGAGTTTCTTAACTAAACGGTAAACAAAATCATTTTAAACTTGAGATGAAATTCTCACTTCCGGAAAATGAATTCCGTCGTGTCGAGACAATGGTACGATCCGATCATTTCGTTCGATAATGGCATTCAATTGCTTTCGCATGGTATCATAATGATTATAATGATATCACTGACGTGTGAATAGCAACAGGAATGCAAGAAGAAGAAGAAAAAGAAGAAACAAAGTTAAAAGTTTCCGTAAACAAAATGAAAAATTAAAAAAAAAAAATTGCTTTTAATTTATTGAAATATAAATCGAAACAGTCGAGACATCTCAGCATATGCAGATCATATAAATAATAAAATTTATAAACGTTTCTGCTCTTTTACATAACTTTTGCGTGAAATATGAAATTCCCCTGTAAAGCGGTAGCAGCTGTCGTCAATACAAAAGGACAAAATAACTTTTAATTTTATGCAGAAAACTTTAAATGATACTTAGGAAAGGGAGAAAAACTAAAGTAGAAATCATATTAAACAAAATTTATTAAATCCAAGTTTTTACATAATTCTTTATTTAAAATTCGTATTTTTTTTCTTCATGGGTAATCTAAACTTTTTTATTTCCATATAAATTTTGAATTTTTCTTTTTCCATTCATGCAGAGATCTCGTCCCTTAATGTTAAATAATTCGTTTAATATGTCAATTACAGGCTTTTCGTACTAAATGATTTCTTTATTTTACTTTAGGTTTCATATTTAAAGCCCAATGTAGTCGAGATCCACATTTTCTTCGTTAAATATCCCGGTGAACTTATTGAAGAAATTTGTGAGCTGGCTATCTTCGTCGCTTTTGGTAAACCTCTCATTTTACTTCTAATTGTTTGTAGAATTTTTTTTTATCAAATCCTTTTTCTTAATTTTAATTTTTTTAATTTAATTTTTGTTTTATTTAGTTCTTTTATTTTATTTTTCATTTATTTAATTTGTTGCATTTGTTTTATTGTTTTTTTTTATTTTTATTTTATTTTCTTTCATTTTGTTTATTTTATATTACTTTATTTTATTTTATTTTATTTTTTTTTTATTTAATTTTTTTTTTATTTTATTTTTTTTTATTTTATTTTTTTTTATTTTATTTTTTTTTGTTTTATTTTATTTTTTTTGTTTTATTTTATTTTTTTTTGTTTTATTTTATTTTTTATTTTTTTTTTATTTAATTTTTTTTTTATTTTATTTTTTTTTATTTTATTTTTTTTGTTTCATTTTATTTTTTTTGTTTTATTTTATTTTTTTTGTTTTATTTTATTTTTTTTTGTTGTATTTTATTTTTTGTTTTATTTTATTTTTTGTTTTATTTTATTTTTTTGTTTTATTTTTTTATTTTATTTATTTATTATAATTATTTATTTTTATGTTATTTTATTGCGCCAACAAGTAAAAGCATCGAGAATCATTATATTCTTTTAATACTTTTTGCCAAACATTTTTAAATTTCTGTCGCAAACGAGATTAGGTAGTCTATCTATGTCCGTTAATGTTACAAAAAATGAGGGTCAAAAAAAATAGTTACGCTTCCAATCTAATATTTTGTATGTAGAATAGAGAGTAAATAAATTTGTCTTATACTCGAACATATATTTCGTCAAAAAACTGTTGGTAAGAAACGAGATTCCTCTGTACTAAATGTAAAATGATCGTTGAAATCCAGACTACATTTAAGCAAAACACTTATCAACGTCCTTAACACAATTATCGGAAAACTTTTTACCAACTCTCTCTCTCTCTCTCTAATCGCTTTGCATCCGTTCTTTAAAATTCTATTATTTTATTATTTGATTGAAGTTATCTTTCTCTAAGTGTTTAGCTTAAGGTTAGGGAAATATGCGATTTTCAGTTTTAGTAGTAGTGTTATGTGTCATGTTTTTGAACGAGATATTTTGCACAAAAATGAACAAAAATCAGATCATTTCAAACATGATGGGTTAGTTACATGTCTTTTTTCTACGCTTAATACGTTAAATAAAATGCTGCGAAAAAATATATTCGTTCTGAACTATGTTCTCAGAGTTTAAACGGTATACGATAAACTTTTTAGTTCGATTGCCTATATCCTTAACAATTTCATATGTTTTCAAGCATATAATTACAGTAAATCTTAAGGTAAATATTTTTTTCGATACTCTTACCGATAGAGCAAAAGTAAAAGAAAGGAGCAAATTAACTAATAATTCTGAAAAATTGAAAAATATTCATTAAGTGAGCAAAATTCCCGTTCCTTTTTTCAATTTAGTAAAATCTTCAACTAATCAGATTTTAAACTGAATTTCTCTTTTACTATCACTTGGCAGTACAGGTTTAGAATATGAATGTAAATGAATATGAAGAACATTTCATGCTGTTGAAAATTTATAGCTTTATGGCAATATATCACCTCAAGCGCAACGGTATTTATCCAATTAATTTATCTTCAATATTTCCTTTTATAACTAACCAAGTATTCATTCATATAGACAGTCATTCATGTATGTAAAAAGACTTGGACATCTCGCTTGTCTGCCTGCCAGCATGCATGCGTGCCTGCCTGACTGCCAGCCTGCTTCGTTGACTGGCTCTTCTGGCTGACTTGCTTAGTTACTTATGTACATTCTTTGAGTGTCTGTCTCATACTTTTTGTAATTTTATGAATGAAATGCAAAACTTGTGTAAACAAAAAAAAAAATGTTTCTCTTTTCTTTTTCTATTCATTCATTTGAATTCGCGCGTGAATGTTTTTGTATATGTTATGCGTGTAATTTTTTTCTTAATTCATAAACTATTTAATACAGAGAAATATCTGTACATATACTCACATACCTAGAAATTTAGTCAGTCGATACATTCACATTTATATATATATATATAAAATTATTTTTTAGATTGCGTTCACACATGGCTTATGTGGGCTTTTGTTCGTTAAGTATGAGGGAATTTCTGGTATTATGTATCGTATATAAAGAGACAACAAAGACGGGCATTAGTATGTTTGCCTGTAATTGCCTGCCTGCCTGCTTGCCTGCCTTTCTGTCCGTCTGTCTGTCTGTCTGTCTATCAATCTGTCTCTCTATTGGCGTTGTTCTTTTCCTCTATAAACCATTGGTTTTATCTGTCAAATGCAGGCAAACATTTATATATATATATATATATATATATATGTGTGTGTGTGTGTATATATATAGTATATATCTTTAGCATAAGAATTTGTTCTTGTTGTTCTTGTTGTCGTTGCTGCTTTTTAGGAATTTATTGATTACACGTTTGCGTATTGACACTCTAAGGTATGTGACAATGACACACATTTACATATGCAAATTCTTAATAATTGACAATAAAGTGACATAAATCAAAAGAAAGAAGTTACTACACATACACGCACGTGCACATGTGTACCTAAAATATTCCGACACTTTTCAATGTTGTGTCGCAAACAAAACGATTATTTTAACAATAGCAAATTTCAAAGAATTTCTTTAACTAATGTATCATTTCACACTATTTCTTCAAAAAAAAGAAAAAAAATATATAATTATATGCTACATTTAATATCACGATCACGAATCATACCTATGCTTATATCTATTTACGAATGAATGAATGTATGTATGTATGTATGCATGCATGTATGTATGTATGTATGTATATATATATGTATGTATGTATGTATGTATGTATGTATGTATGTATGTATGTATGTATATGCATGTATAGGTATGTATGTATGTATGTATGTATGTATGTATGTATTTACGTGTGAATGTATGTGTGTATGTGAACACTAATATTAACAAATGTTTAAAACGTTTATGTAGGCGTGTGATTACTATGAAACAATGTTTTCCTTTTAACACTATAACAAACAAAACATCTAAAATAAGCAACAACAAGAGCGGCAAAGTTTAATATTAACGGGGGTGGAATGATGTGGTGTCAGCAACACTATTAAAACTCTTTTTTTATTGATTTATAATTATTTTGATTGTTCACGTTCAATTTGATTGCAATACTTTATGTTCTTTGTTTCTATATTTATACTTCAAGATGATGATCACATTAATAGGTGTTAAGTTTTTCTGAATACATTGATAAAAATATACTATAATGATGATGATGATGTTGTTAGCGATGATGATGACGATAATGATAATAATGATAATGATGATAATGATAATAACGATGATGATGATGATGCAATCGTCACACAAAAAATCTTTTCAATTTCATTTTATTAGTTAATTAACAGATGAACGCAAACGCACATCCATGATTACAAATGATTAATTTATTTTAAAACTAGCAAGGAATCTATGATCACTTTTTAAGCAAATCGTATATGCCAACCGCCTGAACTAGATAAAGAATGTTTGCCAGCAAAGTTTGTTAAACCGTTTAGCGTCCAAATATTGTTTTAAATACGAATTTTAAAAATTCTTACTTAAGGCGTAATGCTGGGAATTTTCTTTTTATTACTTTTTTTTTTCTTAACAATCCCTTAAATATATTGGGTTAAGTCATAAATAATTTCCCATACACTTACATAGAGTGTATGTATTCATGTTTACCTACTATAAATCACCGGGATAAATGAATTTTTGCTTTCACTAAATAGACCTAAGGATGCACAATTGGTCTTTCAAGCACTCTTTTGTATGGCAAACGTTTTATTAAACTATTGCTCATAACCGATAAAATAGAGTGAAAAAGTACATATTCGTCATGTGATAGTTTGAGTATTTTTAAAAAAAAAAAAAAACAATAGTGTTAAAGTGACAGCTGACAAAATATAGAATGTATACGGTGAAGGTTTTTAATCGTTAGATATCTTTTTATCAAATTTTGTTCGGAATATATTTCACTTTAAAGGACAAATGGAATTTTAAACTTTGACGGCAAACGATTAAATATATTACAATTGACTGTTTGCCGCCGTCTGAATAAATTAGGAAAAGTCATTAATTTCAAAAAAAATAAATAAATAAATAAACGAAATTTATTCAGAACTCGACTTAATAACTGTATATATATAAAAAAGTTAAATTTTCTAGAGATGTCACTAATTAAAGCCAAAAACTATTTTAACCTTTAATCACGTTTGTATCGAATTACAAGTTTTTCAAAGTCAAAACCCTCCATATGATAGTTCACTGTAAAGGATGTATGAATTTATTTGATTCGCCGCCATAAAATATCCTGAAATTTGCAGTCTGTAAGTTAAACACTGTAGTGTATGCATAGACATCAGAGAGGTAAATTTAAATCGATTTAGAAACTGATTCCGAATTAATGAGTATAATAGAGTAATAGAATTTGATTCTATACCGAGTTTTTCCCGACATATATCTACATCTATAAACTATTAAATGAAGTCTTACCAATAATGGCGTGGAGTAGAAATACACGGTACAAATTTTACTTTGCATAAAGTACTGCAGCTCATGCCGAATATATGTGCTTTTTTATTTAGATCATCTTGTCTCTTTTTTTTTTGACATTTTTAAATCATATTTCCAAGTGTGGTATTATAACAAATAGTAGTATATTCTTAACATCCAAATAATGATTATAAAAGCGAGTAATTTAATGAACGTTTAAATCATTTTCTCTCACTAATTGTTAAGTCATAAATGTACTTAACTTTTTTGAGTAATTTAAACGGTGCCGTTTTTGGCATTAATTTCGTTTATATAACACATAAACGTTTTTCTAATACTAATTTCCTTTTTTAATTGATCATAAAAATGATTTGATATAAGAAAAAATTAATTGAAAGAAAAACAAAAAAAAAAAGAAACAAATTACACTAAACAAGTAAGAAAATTATATTTTCGACTTTGCTGAATCTTTTATACCCACTATCCCCTTATCTTACAAAAAAAAAAAAAAAAAAGAGTACAAAAAAGTGGGCGTGGCAGATTTTTCTATTTTTATAGAATACCGTGGAAATTTTTATTGTCTTGTCTACGAGTAATGAACAGAAAACAGAGACGTTTTCAACTTATTTTATACTGTAGTCATCACCTATACCGATTGACCGACAAGTGATGACCGCGATTTGACCCATTTTCAATAGCAACATATATGAAAGAACTTTCAAAGTTCAAATGATGAGTACCGCTGACATTACACAGCCAAAGGCAGACAAACAGATAGATAGACTGATCGGACTGACACATCCGAATTTGATACTGATCAAAAATGTGTATACTTTATGGAGTTTCTCAACTTTATTTGTTAATATTACGAAGATTTTCATAAAAAAATTAAATTTCTGTACTTCGTTATGTCGAGTAGACTTGGTCGATGATCCTTTCCATTCTTGCACCGATATTAGACGATGGCGATAGCTCAATAAATGTGAAAATTTCTATAGATATGTCTGTCAGAATTTATGAGTAGTAAGCAAAAAAAATAAAACCCAAATTTTTTTTTTTTTTTCATTGTATTATTGGCGTGCCTTTGGATCGATTTGACTTTGATTTTCAATGTCTCTGCCAAATTTGAAGCCGTTATCTTCATTTTTGCGACCAAAACAACGTTTACCACGGATATTGCACAAACGGACAGACGGACATGCTTAATTCGATTCTAAATTTGATGTTAATCAAGAATACATATATACTTTGTGAGATTCTTCTGAATGTTGCAAACAAACTGACAAAATTAATATAACCCCATCCTTCGGTAGTAGGAATAAAAACTGTATTTTTTCTTAGATCTTACGATCTTATTAATCTTAATTTGATTTGTAAACAATTTTACCAGCAACATTATTTAGAAGTAATCAGTCATTATATCCTTCTTTATGTACAATAAAGAGGATTACATTTGATTTGATTAAAGCCACTTCTGTATCTACACTACACGCAATAATTAATATCATTAAGATATTAGAGGCGATCACATTAGTAACGAGTGTAAGTTTATTAGAATTATAAAATAATAAAATAAAACAAGAAAGCCTTGTTAGGCTGCTGCGTATTTAAATTCCTTGTATCAATGAATTCGCTGTGTATGAACAAATAATCATTCACTGTGTAAACAAGTCTTCCATTCTTATGATGATACGATACGATAAAATTTATCTATTTCAGCTTAGCTTCAAAAAGTAAGTTTCTCTTCTGGTATAAAATTCTTATTATTTCTAATGCAGACTTAGAGAACGCACTTCGCAATTTTAGACCACTTTTCTTCAAAATCATAAAGGAAGTGACAATGAAGCGTATTCCGGTATTCTTTAATAAATTTTATCTTCTAATGGATGTTTATCAAAGAAGCGTTGCAAAATTTACCGAACTCACAAATGATTGGATCAAATAAAAAAATTGGAAAAGAATTTTTGCACTGCGAAATTTCACCTTTTCAACGATCGTAAATCTAAAATTGTTTTATCAATACTTTTCGAAATATAGATCACCGTAGTGTCATCTACCGACAAAATAGTGGAGTTATTTTTCCTCAACCATTTATAGTAAAAAAGAATTAATTGCATCGAAACAAGAAAAAATACTATTTTTAACATAAAATAATAATAATAATGAATAATATAATAATAATAATACAATACAATAAATAATGAATCAAAACTAAACAGACATAAGTGTACATGAAGCCAAAAATGGTTCTTTGTGATGTTTTTGTTTTTTCCTTCTTTTTTTTCTTTGAAACTTTGCTTTTTTTTATAAACTGTGTAAAATCAAAAACATGTAGAAAGAATTGCATTTAAAAAACTAGGTATAGGTGCACTTAACAATAAACTTCAAATATCCAAATATTTGTTTTTTCAGTTTTATTTATAACACAGAGAAACCCGTAGTACATTTATTTTGTTTTGAAAATACTTTAATTTTGTTAAAATCACATTTGTGTCGCTTTTAAATTATAAGCCTATCATGAGTTACGTTTTGTTTTTTTATCAGAAAAGTTTGGTTTTTTTTTTGTTTTTTTAATTTTAATTTAATAAATAAAAAGACTTTTGCTAGTTCAATAAATGTATAACTTTTTCATAATCGAATCGATTTGTTCATAGTTAATGGAAAAGCGAAATGATCAGGACTACCATGTTTATATTTAAAAAAAAAAACGGAATTGAATTTACTTTTAGTTCGTTTAGTGCGATCAACATATAATATTGAAGTTTATTTTCTATTTTTTTTTTTCATACAAAAATGGTGAGACTTTGTTTTCAAAATAGAAAGAAACTTTTAAAAAAGCAGAAAAAAACGTACGTAAGTAATAATTTGAATGAAGTACAAGGTGAAAAATAAATTTCATCCCAGTCACTTTTACGTTAATATATAATGTATAATATATAATATATGATATATGATATATAATATATAATATATAATATATAATATATAATATATAATATATATCATATAATACATAATATATAATATATAATATATAATATATAATATAATATATACGAGTAGTTTAGGGCGTTTAGAAAACAATCAAATTTCTTACACATTAAATTTTAACTGCCGAAACTTTTATTTATATGCAAGTAAGAATGATTGAAAGAAAATATATTTCTCAATTTTTAATTGACTTAAATTTAAGCTTATTTGAAAATTTATTTATTTTGTCAAAATCTCATTCTACTGATTTCTATTAAAGCTTCATCATTATAAGGCTTCTTCAGAGTTAGTTTTACAGAAACCATTTGTTCTATTTGCAATTATCTTATGCAACGTAGTGTAACGTATGCTTAACCGACTATAGATATCTGAGATTATAGATAAATTACTACGTGATATGCCATACTGCCTTCCAGCTTCTGAACAGTAGTAACATAAGACATTAAAATTGATAGCATTCTGCATTCAACAGTGCCATAGTTCATCTTTGCTAGCAATTGCTTTGCGATGAATTTTATTCTATGAATGCCATTCTTTCTCAAAATCTACTCTTATTGATGAAATTTATTTTTTATATAATTGATCACGTGCATGAAGTGATCATTTAATGTTTGTGATAAAACCGACGACACTGTTTACAATTACGTTCGATATATCAATGTTTTTGGATCTCTTAGCTTCTTAAATGAGCCACCAAATCTAATTGATATTAACTGGTATTAACCTAAGTAGAAGAGTAAATTTCTATAAGCAGGTCTTACTTATTAATTCTTTACGTAGTGATCAAGTAAGCTTTGATTATGTGAATATACCTGTTCATTAGTTCAATATGTAGAGTATGTAGAGTTTTATCGATTAACGATCAATCAACAGTATAATATTAAATCTACTATAATTTAATTTAAAATTAAAATCCTTATAACTTGCCTCTATTTGATACTTCTATTAAAGAACTTTTTAAGGGAAAAAAGTATATTGACATATCATGTAGAATATATGTAGAATTAATACACTTTGTATCATACTTTAGATGCCCTTTTATTTAATACTAATATCGATTGTTAAAAGAATAAATTGATCCGCTATGTCGTGTTGTGAGGCATATTTAATTTAAAATTAAATTTTTAATTTTTCGTATACTACTCTTTCAATTTGATACCGGGTATGAGGGGTATTCTTAAGAAAAAAAATGCCATTCGTTTAGATTTCAATTTTTTTTTTTTTTTTTTTTACAAATTTAAGCGATTTTATAACGATTCTTGTACATTTTCTAGATTAATCTTGAAGTTTTCATTCTCTGTGTAAATTCAATATCAAAGGTTTCAACGACCATATGCACAGATAACTACACATAAGAATCTAAAGCTAATCAATACTAATAATATTCTACAGTTTCATACGGAAACGAATTTCTGCTTACGCGTTTAGAAAATTAGTAAAATCTCTAATGAAAGGAAATATATATATATATATATCCAAAATTCTTTACCCATCAATTAACAAATTTACTTTGTTTTTCATGTGCCAAAATCATTTGTATGTACATGTGATTGATGTTTCATTTCTACTAAG
>KK351069.1:1294134-1337909 GCA_000671755.1 Glossina brevipalpis | reverse complement strand
CTTTCGTCAGGTCGCAAAGTTGATATGTGTGCAACATATGCTGACGATCAGATAAAAATTGATGAGATCAGATTTTTGTGTGTGTGTTTATGTCTGTTTCATTTTTTCCTTTTTTTTTTTTTTTTTTTTTTTTTTTTTTTTTTTTTTTTTTTTTTTTGTAATCATTATTAGACTTCTTAAGAATATTAGCTAGCCCTAAATCTTTCGTTTCAATTTTTTTTTTTTTTTTTCGTAATTTAAGCAGGTTCTATCCAAGTTCAAACTTGAGGTGTTAAAATCAAAATCAAATTTCGAGTTTTCTCGTTTCTTTCTTACCATTTCAGATTCCTAACAACAATCAAGCATACTTGTCTAAATTAACACAAGAATTCCCTGATATATTAGTGTTACAAACGAATGGGAGAAAAAATGTTACTTTGTTTTTCAAGGGTTGAGTATAAAAAAAGAAAAAAAAACAAAAAAAAAAGTCAAACCACAAGATTTTAACACAATCTCACACTACCATAGTGATGCCAAAAAAGAAAACATCATCAACCAAGACAAGATCATCAGTTGAGGCTGTCAAACCGTCACAATATATAAAATCATTGAAAGGCAACCACTACAAGATACGAGAAATAAAAATTCAAGTCTCAAAGTGACTGTACATCATCATCATCAACTCAAGTAGCTCCCACATCATTATGGATGCAGCCTTAAAAGTGCACAATTTATGTTCATACATATGTATGATGGCAACACTGCTTGAATACTAAGCCGACTGCACAAAAAAAAAAAAACAAAAACAAAAAACAGAAAAAAAAAAAAATACAAACACATGTACACGCATTCACTTTCATTACATTAACTTTTCTCTTCCTCTCGGAGGATTTCAAGCACAGAGGAAAAAGAAAACGATGATCGTAAGCACGTATCTGTCATTTGTAAAAACAAGTTTGTTTATTTGTTTGTTTGCTGGCTTTTTAATAATCATTAAATCAATAATCATTGAATTAATAATCATTCAACTGCTACTATCGAGACTATCGAGACTATTGTCTCGTCTAGTCACTAATTAATTAATTCTTGCAATTTTTGTAGTTATGGTAGTTGACTTGATAAATTATAATTAAAATTGATTGACTTGATATGAAATTAAGTTGCAACTGTTGCTGATGTGTTTCTTCAATAAAATTTTAAAGAATTTGTGATATAAATTTCATTTCTGGATATATTATAAACAAATATATTCCTTACCTACCTTATCATTTATTTCAGTTGACTGTTTGATGCTAGATCCTTGATGCATATTGTTTCTATGTAAATGAGAAAATATATCAGCATGTTTGATTTGTTCATTTTTAATTATGTCATTAAGCTCTTTTCATGCTGTACTCTTTCCGATTTCTTTCTTTTTTTCTTTGCCATATAATTTAAACAATTACTCTTCAGTTTGTTTAATTGAATAAATTTCTAATATGTCCTTATGTTCTTTTATGTGCTGTTTCAATTTCACTTTGGATGTGAACTCTTTTGTACAGCTATGGCAATGAAATTTAACTCGATTTTCATGGTTTTTCTTATGCAAATACAATCCATTACGGGACGACAATAAGCGATCACAGATATTACAAGCAAACATTTTGTGCTTTGCATGTGTCAGGGCATGAGCGTTCAACTCTGTTCGTTGCTTAAAAGTCTTGTCGCAAAAATCGCATACATACGGCCGTTCGCCAGTATGTGTACGATGGTGCCGTATTAAGCCATCAATGCGTGCAAATGTTTTTGTACAATATTTACATTCGTATTTGAATAAGGACGTTTTATGAGTATTCATGTGACGTGATAATGATTGCATATGTGTAAACTTTTGACCACAGTCACGACATTTGAAGGCCTTCGCACTGGGATGAGTCTGTTGTACGTGTTGTACAAGATCACGTTGAATATAGAACCTCTAAAATTTTATTAAATTATTTATTAATGAAATCATATCAAAAAACGTTCTTAATGGTATTAACTTACTTGCGAACAAACTGAACATGTAAGATCGGTTAAAAGTGGTTGTTTTACTCGAGGTTGTTTGTGTTTATAACGCATTGGTAAACGTTTTTTAAAACTGTTAACATCTTCCGGTTTCTTTGATATTGCGCCGTTGTCATTGTTTGGATTGTGTTCCTCTAAATGTAGAGCTTCTTCTTCTGATAAATATTCGCCTTCCTCTTCAGAATTAATTATGTCTTCGAAATTATAGAATTCTTCATCGTCGTTTCCCGGCATTAATTCTAATATTTCAACACTTTCTTGCGCAGCGTCACTCAACTGTTCCACTTTATCATTAAGACTTGGATTATCACCATTGCAATAATTATCTTCGGAGTTTAGTAATTCAATTTCTTCTAATACTTCGTACTGCTCATATTCTACTGGTGTTGTTGATAACTCTTTCTCATCTTTTAGATTAGATGCGTCTAAATTCTCATTTTTTTCTGACTCGTTGTACACGCGTGTATTTAATTTTTCATGAAGCGATTTTAAGACATTTTCAGCTCTTTTTATTTGAACGGTAAAGTAATATAATTTAGTTATTTTATTGACGCATGATTTACAAACCATCGACGGTAAAGGATTATCAAGAGGTATCTATTAGAATATAATTAATTGAATAAACGAAAAATAAAATTAGATTTTTATCTGAAGTGTGAAATAAGGAGAACGTATATTGGGGATCTTTAATTGAATTTTTTTTTTTTTTTTTTTGAAAAATACATACACGCATTCTGAAAGCAAAATTTGACATTAATTTAATCGACTCGAATTCTTAAGGTTATTATATTATAAGAAGAAACAGATAGGTCTGATTAAATACATTTATGTGTACTATACAAAGCTAATATACACTTTGTTGCGGATAGCGGATGTGATGGCTTGCATCTTACGTTATGCGATAAACTTACAATATATCCTATGGAAAGTTGCAGCATTTCTTTAATGTTTAAAAATTTTTCTTGAATTGTATCCATGCACATTGCCTCAATGGACAAACTGTCATCGAGACTATTTATTTCGCACAAGCAAGTGCGACACAACAGCCAATTGTTAACATCCTCAGGTTGTAAGGAGCTTTTGGTATTTACTTTGAAATCCAATATATTTTCATAGTATAATATTTTACGCAGCATTTCACACATCTTGTCACAAATTATTTTATAAATATATTTTTATAATTCAAAATTTAATTTTCACTGAACTTTCTTACAGCTGACCATTATAAACAAAAAATTTTTTATCTTGTCTAACAGCATTCATAGAAAATTAATAACAGATTAGACTGCAGTTTATTAGTCGCATTAAAAATTAACGTAACAGCCCATGTCATCCTTAAGAATCGTCTCTCTATTTCGATTGATGACGGAATAGCATCGTGTTATAAAAAAACGATCAATAAAGTTTAAGAAATTTTTACAAAACGAATAAAACGGTGGAGAATGAGAAGAAACAATTTGATTTTAATTTTTTTTGATGGGTTCACAGCGTCGCAAATGAACTTACGCATTTTTTACTTCATTTTTTTCGTTACGAACACAATAGAAAAAAACTGCAAAAGCAGCGAAACAATACGAATGGTTACCAACTACATACACTAAAAACAAAATGTGAACTGCTGGCAACGCTCTTCAGTTGCAATTCGTCAACGCAGAATCACAAAAACACTTTTATCCATTATATTTTTTCGGTTGCTGTTGTATATTTTCAGATTATTTAGGTAAGTCAATATATTAGAAATATATTACAAATAACTGAAGAGCTGCACACAAATCAAATAAATCAAGTAAAGAAATTATTACTAATTTATGATAAATCGTAAGAATTCAAATAAAGAAAAATTTATTGTTGTGGTCGACGTAAAGTGGTGTTATTTGAAACTTATGTAATTATTATGTGTCCATCGATTAGACAAATTTAAAAAATTGTTTTTTTTTTTGGCCAAAGAAAATATGATTCGTGCACCGTTAGTTAAGGCATTGGGCACGCTGGGTTCGCCCACTCACAAAATTGCTAGTCAGGCGGTGCGTACTAGTGCCGTTGCTGCTCAGACACCAGCTAAAGCACCCGAAAAGTTTGAAGTGTTTGTAGATGACATTCCTGTTAAAGTAGCACCAGGCACCACTGTTTTGCAGGTATGTTAGCGTTCCGAATATACTGACAGATGATTTTAAGTATTGTTTACTTCCAGGCAGCTGCCATGGTTGGTGTTGAAATTCCTCGTTTTTGTTATCATGAGCGTCTAGCTGTGGCAGGCAATTGTCGTATGTGTTTGGTGGAAGTAGAGAAAAGTCCCAAGCCTGTGGCAGCTTGCGCTATGCCAGTGATGAAAGGCTGGCGTATCAAAACAAATTCTGAACTAACCCGCAAGGCTCGTGAGGGTGTAATGGAATTTTTATTGATGAATCATCCATTGGATTGCCCAATTTGTGATCAGGGTGGAGAATGCGATCTACAAGACCAAGCAATGGCCTTTGGCTCGGATCGATCACGCTTTACGGACATTGATCATACTGGCAAAAGGTAAAAATCAATACCAATTTTATGACTAATGTATGTTAGGCAACTAAAAGAACTAAGAGAAACTAAATTATGCGTAACCTCAGTTGTAAAGTAAAGATCTATGAAAACATTGGTAAGGCATTTAAGAGGAATTATCAAAATATGTCTTCAAAAATTTAACATAAGCGATAGAACTTTTGAAACTGTATCACAATTTGCAAACATTTCCAGATTTGTTACATAAAATTATTTCATATATTTCAATAATTATAGTTCAGGAAAACTTGTAGTAGTTGTAGGTACCTATTATCATATGTATATAAATACAGAGTAAAAAAATTTTCATTTTTGAAAAATAGGCAAGATATCATTTGGTTATTTAATATATATTTATATAAATAAATTTATTTGCTTACAGAGCGGTGGAGGATAAAGATATTGGTCCTTTAGTAAAGACGATTATGACCCGTTGCATACATTGTACGCGATGTATTCGATTTGCTTCTGAAATTGCCGGTGTCGATGATTTGGGTACTACAGGTCGTGGTAATGATATGCAAATTGGAACCTATGTGGAAAAACTTTTTTTAACTGAATTATCGGGCAACGTTATTGACCTGTGCCCAGTAGGAGCTTTAACCAATAAACCTTACAGGTGTGCGTTGCTAGATTACGAAAAACTCACTATTTCGTAGATTACATCTAAAATCTTTTCTATAGTTTTGTTGCTCGTCCTTGGGAGATACGCAAAATTAGCAGTATTGATATCTTGGATGCAGTAGGCAGTAATATTGTCGTCAGTACCCGTACTAATGAAGTTTTACGTATCTTGCCACGTGAGAATGAGGACATTAACGAAGAATGGTTAGCTGATAAATCTCGTTTTGCTTGCGATGGTCTAAAGCGTCAACGTTTGGTAGCTCCGATGGTGCGCATGCCTAATGGTGAATTGCAGGCGGTAGAATGGGAAGGTGCTCTTATTTCAGTAGCGAAGGCCTTAAAAAATGCTCAAGGTAAAGTAGCCGGTGTCGCAGGTCAGTTAGCTGACGTCGAAGCTATGGTCGCTTTAAAAGATTTGTTGAATCGAAATGGCGGTGAAATTCTGTGCACTGAACAAAGTTTCGCTACCAAAGGCGCCGGCACAGATTTAAGGACTAACTATGTATGCAACAGTTCAATTGCAGGTAAATAAAATGCTCGTAGCATGCTTCATTTTAAGTTATCGATTACATTTGCTTCAGCTTTGGAGGAGGCTGATGCCGTGCTGTTGATCGGTACCAATCCTCGGTATGAAGCTCCTTTGGTTAATACACGTTTACGTAAAGCTTATGTACATAATGAATTGGAATTGGCTTCCATCGGCACAAAGGTGGATCTCTCCTATAAATATCAGCATTTGGGTGATGATGCTAATTTAATTAGTGATGTATGCAGTGGGGCGCATCCTTTTGCCAAAGTATTACAATCAGCCAAAAAACCGGCCGTCATCATTGGTGCAGCTGTATTGGAGCGGCCAGACGGCTCTGGTATACTCGCTACTGTGACGGGCCTCTGCAAGAAACTAAATAAACCTGTAAGTTAAAGGAACATTGCTTTCAATATTGATATCTTTTCATATCTATAGAAAAGGTGATGGCTAACAAGGTTTCTAATTCAAGTCAAGTTTATATTTTTCTTATTTGTGTTTGTTTAGAATTGGAATTCATTAAATGTTTTACAAACTAATGCCGGTCAAACAGGAGCATATGATGTTGGTTATCAACCCGGCTATCAAAGTGCTCTCAAGGCACAGCCGAAAGTTTTGTTTTTGTTGGGAGCCGATGCTGGTAAAGTTACTCGGGAACAATTACCCAAAGATTGTTTTGTTGTGTATATAGGATCTCACGGCGATAATGGTGCTTCTATGGCCGATGCCGTTTTACCGGGTGCTGCTTACACTGAAAAAACAGTCATATACGTTAATACTGAAGGTCGCTCTCAACAAACTTTAGCCGCCGTGACACCACCAGGTATGGCTCGTGAGGATTGGAAGATAATACGTGCCATTTCGGAAGTTGCCGGTAAATACTGAAAACAATAATATCTCGACTTTCTCTAATAATACTAATAATGCACATTTAAATTCAAGGTACTCCATTACCATACGATACTATCGATGATTTGCGATGTCGAATTGAAGATATTGCACCACATTTGGTGCGTCTCGGTAAATTGGAACCAGCTATTTTTGGCGGCTTGGAAGAGGAAATTATTACGGTAAATTTTTAAATTAATTTAATTATCATGTTACGTCTATAATTTTATCATTTACAGTCAAAATCGATTGACAATTCAAAAGTTGTTATTAAATTAAAAGAACTGCGTGATTATTTCATGACCGATGCTATCTCGAGATCTTCACCCACTATGGCAAAATGTATATCTGCAGTTGATAAGGAAACCAGCAAAAAACAACAACAGATGCATGCAACTTGTTAATTTTAATATGCGAAGCGGTCGTTATTTATATCTTAAACAACATTTTAACAGACAACTATGAAATAAATAGAAATATCACAGTATAATGCAAAAAGAAAGTTAAAGTCGATACAGTATGAAAAACGATAGCAAAAACAACAATAATAAATTAAAGAACTCTAGAGATTCTTCTTTGGCGGTAAATGAGTGAAATTTAAATATTTACAAAAATTAATTGAATGATGCGTTAGTAGCTATTCTTTCTTTCTCTCTTCTTTAAGCATAAAGCAACGTAATACATATATAATAAATAAATTAAATTAATATCCAAATTAAAATGTAATATTTATTAAAATGAATATTAAATACAAAATAGAACAATTGGAAATGTAGAGAAAAATAAATTAACCAATTTAAATTCACAACAAATTAATGAATAAAAGTTAAACTCATTGAATTACAATTTAATACGAATAATAAACAAATTCGTAAGTACGCTAAAAATCAAATTAAAAACAAATCAACATTCAATGACGTCCGTAAAGTAAATTTAATTAGGCTCTATATTGACTAAAGAAATTACGCAAATTGGCTTCATTTTCTTGGTTGTCTTTCTGATCAGTAATTTCCGTTTTAACGGCGGTGGGCATTTGGGGAATATCTGACTGCTGTGAGGGCGAAGCAGCTTACTCAACTGTGACATTGAGATTATTTATCTCCAGTGGTTTTGTTTCAACCTCTCTAATAGTTCTACTTATCAAGTTTGTGTAACTATTATTTTTAAACTTTATAAATTCATCTAATTAAATATCAACTTGAGTATCCATGCAATTCTGATTGATTTGTGTAATGCTTGTACCTTCTTGCATATAATTAACGTTCTTCTGCTCTTCCTCAGTCTTGAAAATTGGTTCAAGACCCGAAGAAAAATTCGGAATTGCTAAATTACGTTATCCGATACTCATTGAAGTGGAAATCATACTAAACGATGAAACGGCGGCATCTTGTGGAATCTTCCACGTTCGGAATGTATCACACTTATGTTGAAAGCACTTTTCAAAAATAACAGTACAGTTTAATTGGCTAGGGAAATTATGTATCCGAACCCAGCGTAAAATAAATGTATCGAATCTTTACCTCTACGAGGTCCTAGCTATCAATGTCATGGTTTCCATGGCTAAATATAAACTTACCCTGATTCACCTCGAATTTTTTAATTTTTCCCGAGCCGTCTTCGTAAGTCGGCAAATAATCACCAATGCTGTAAGTGCCATAATAACCCGCATGATGCGAACGGAGATTATCACCTGAATGTAATACTGAATTATGAGGATTCTCGAATAGATCCACGGGCAATTCCATCACTTCTTCTTCATCAACCGCGCTAATAGCCTTGTCAATGCCGCCGCCACGATTTAATTTAGCTTTAATACGACATTGCTGAATAGCAGATTCATCTGAAGCTCGTAATTTCTCTTCCAGGATACATACCTCATTTTGAAAATTTAATAGCGTTTGAAGACGTAAACGTCTCTTTTGAATCTTCGGCAGACCACCGTGAAACTTGAAGCACGAATTTTTTATATGAAATATGCAACGATCTGAATTCAAATAACCGTCCAATCCTCCCAAATCCAACAAGAGGGCTGTACCGTTGCAATTCCAGCGCAGAAAGTTACAAAAGCTTAAATGTACAAACCAAACATAATCTATATAGAAATGGAAAAATTCACAATAACCTGACATGTTACATACAAAGTTCCTATATTTTTTGAAGTATCCAAACTATAGAAAAATTGAAAAATACATGAATACTGATAAGGTTAGGAAGCCAAAGATCTATCATACAGAAAAAAAATCCAATTAGAACGTGTCTTTCTAAACGTTGAACAATTTAAAATTTTAAAATTAATGGGATTTGAAAATTGGATGCGATAGGCAACGTTGCCAATTATAACTTAAAATGAAAAGTATCATATTTATGAAAAATTATAGCGGACAAGACGACGTTGGCCGCGAAAACAAGTGGCCGTAGGCTGGTAATTTTTTTCCAAATTTTATTCCAAAGATGGCTTCGAAGGTCATAAATATTAAATATTCGGCTTACATCAATCGTTATATAGTTTTATTAATAATGCTGTGCGTGCAAATTAGTCATTGTTCTAAAATTTAGACCCGAAGCCTGCTATCGTTTCGTTGTGAATGTTCGGTAAAACGATCAAAATATATGTACTGCCCTAAACAGCTGTTTAAATTAATAAAAAGCAGAAAAGCGCCAAAAGTTCTTTATCAAAAACAAAAGTAAATTTTTTATTTATTATTACAAATTACAATCAAAAAAATGAATGTTCAAAGTTATTATCCTAATTATTATTCTGTGGAGGATATTTTTGTCACACAAGAAAAAGTTGAATGCAAAGTTAATACAAATCTATTAAAAATGGGTGAGAAAATCAAGTCAAATTAATTTAATCCAAAGATGCTGACACAATTACGTATCTTTAGGATTCCTTGATGCCGGTTCTGAAAGTGAAGATTTACATGTTGGGCGTACTGTTAACTTACCACTGTGGTACATCAAAGAATTGAAAATAAATAATCCTTACTTCAGTGTATGTGTGCCTGATATCTACAAAAATGTACACAAGGCGGTTTGCGAAGCTGAAACTACGCATATAGAATTGGGTAAATTACATCCATATTTCTATGAATATGGACGTTATTTAACACCATACGATCGCAATCATGTTGTGGGTAAAATAGTATTTGAAACAATGCGCCATCGTGTTAGATATTTACTGGATATATCGAAAAATACCACCCAAAGCGGCAAACCAGAGCATCGGTTAGATAATATTGAAAACAAATTGTACGATGGCGGAATTAACACAAATAATTTGGTAAGTTTTCTTAAAAAATTTTTTCTAAATTTTACAATAAAAGCATTTATTCCAGTATACCAATTGGCTTCAAATGAAATCTAATAATTTGGCAGTTTCTATTATGGTTCAAGAATATACGAAGAAGCGTAAACGCGAACATAGCGATTTTGATGACGATTCATCTGAACAAGATCATAAAAGACCAACTTTGTAGATATTAATAATTGAATACACTTTTTATTATGAATTTTTCTTCTTTCACACTTAAATATATTTATATAAGACGACCAGCAATGGCCAGTACTTTAGTATAGTCCGCACCTTTTGCGTGGGTGCGCTCCTTAAGGATCGTTCTTAATTTGGTGGGTACGGGCACATGTATACGTGTGCCCAAAGGCGTACCATTGTCATCAATTAACACTAAATTGTTTGAATCGAATTTCGGTACCTTCGGTTTTTGATTCTGTTTTAAACCAACTAAGATGCCTTTTTTCATTTCCCCTTTAATAGCTACCAACACTTTATCACCTATGTAGCCAACGCCTCGCTTATTATAAACATGTATGCAACGGGGCGGACGTCCTTCGGCCATTGCGCGTTTTCCTATCTCACTATTGTCGACAACGCGCAAGCGAGCCAATTTCCGTATTTCATTACATACCGGTGATGTATGTATTGAAGCGTTTGATAACAACTTGGTAATATTTAATAAACGCAAAGTACTTTGGTTTATGACTTTATGCCGAATGGAAAGCATTTTTTTAAAAACTACAATTTTTTCTTTTAATAATGAATTAAAAGCCTCTACTTTGGTAAAGGAATACAAAATTTTGCTTCTTATTTATTATGTCACTAGGACAATAAACTTGTGTACAAAAGTTGCCAGATTTGGCAAAAAATTATTTTTCGACTACATATTGTTAAGCTATAAACGAAATATTAGGTTGGGGAAAAGGTAATCCATTATTTTCCAATTCGAAATGTTAAATAAAGTCCTGAAGTTCTTATAAGATTGGATGGATTACCTTTTCCCCAAACTAATATTTGAAATTACACGAGCTTCGGAATTTAAGAAAATAGTATATGTATTTAGGTTGGACTGTATACACATTGATACTTATTCTTTGGTTTGTACTTGTGAGAATTGATTAGTGTAACATATCCATTTTATGGTGAGGTATTGACAATTTTGTAATGTAGATCTCCTTTAATTAAGAGGAAACTATGCAATGGCACTCGACTACGTACTATGCATTTTGGAATTAATTCTAGAAGACTGATATATATATTTAAGAATTACTAATTGGTAGATTGAAATATTAATCGTAAGATTTAAAGAGGGAAAGAAACAAGCACAAATAAATTAAATCTGTGTGAAATTAGAAACAGAATTCAACAATTTTGATAAAGGTAATTAGTTGCTTGAGATAAGCATAGTTGCGTGAATGAAAACTTTCGTACAGTCTAGTGTGACTACATGTGAACATTTATAGTGTATCAAAACATAAAACAAATATAAAATAAAATAAAAAAGAAAACAATTGAAAACTAAGTGACATACTTAATAGTGTCGAGTTGCATTTTCTAGTAATTCAAATTACAATTGAAAAATAATGCAATTATGACAGGTGTCCTTATTGTTTATTCGTTATTATTTATTATTGTTTTTGTGCTGATTTAGAATTAGTTTCTTTTGTAAATATTTATATTATTTTAGAATTTAAGAATTCAAAATACCTGTTAAACAGAGTAAATTCTGATATAAAGCGTCATCCTACATATGATCATTACAAGCGGCATGTAACTCGAATTTTTATGCTATTGCTATAGGTAAATAGTCTACTGAACAGCGCTTTGGCAAACTCAATAGTTTTAGCGCACTGGAGCCGAGGGAACTACGAACGTTATCAACGCTACTAGGAAGGAGTCTTAAAAAACAGAATTCCTCGCTATAACGAAGGATCAGATATTCAATGAAAATCTCTTAATCGTCCAAATCCTTTCTTATATATATATATATATATATATTACTATAAGTGGTTACAAATAATGCGTTTAGTGGTATTAAATTTTTCCAAACATGGAAATAATGTATTCAGCTGATTATCTTGTGAGGCATTCATCAAACATGTATAAGGTGATATCGCTCGGATCATCTTTAGATTGATTTTGTCATGTGTGATGAACCTGCAAGAGTTCCTCCGACGAGAAAAACGACGCATCTTTCTCTTAATGTTGAAAAGAAAGAATGGCAAAGTGAGTTCCTATTGACATATTATTTTTAACAAAGTCGAGGAACAGTTTGTTAGCGTCATACTATATTCTATATTCTATGTTGTGGCCTATATTATTTAGCATCTGCATTAATAATTTAGTCACGTGTCATCAAAACTGCAATATTCATTTATACGCCGACGATGCTCAAATATATTTATCTCGCCCACGTGGACTTGTAAAGGACTTGGCACGACGAATTAACGAAGATGTAGGTTGTATTACGCGTTGATCTGTTGACAATAATTTAAGGCTAAATTCAGATAAAACTAAACTTATTGTAATATCGGTTAACGCTTATGATCCTGATTCTGTACCCTGTGTTCGATTCCCGTAAATATGAGAGGATATCGCAATTTTCGCTACAGATTCTGGATACTAGTCTTCCATCGTTTCTTAACATCAGGAATGTGATCTTCATTCATAAGCTGATTTTTACTGATATACAAAAATATCTATACGAAAAGACTCAGTTCGTCCGATCCAGACGTACAATTAATCTGATTCTACCGGACCATAAATATTTGAAATCTTCAAAACTATTTTTTGTTCATGCGGTAAGGTTACGAAACGCGTTTCCACTTAATATTAAGGGTATTGCAAATACGAATCGATTTAGAACAGAGATCAGAGCTTCTTATAATAACTTTTATATTAAATAAATATCTCTGTTTATTTCTTTCTTTTCTTTTTTCTCTTTGTGTCTTTCACTACCATTTATTTAATATATTCTTTTTTTCCATTTGATTAAATTATTCGTGTCGGATGAGACCTTGCAGTCTTACTGGTACAAAATCTATTATATTAATGTTAATATTAATTAATATCAACTAAAATTACTCTTATCATGATTTGTTTTAATTTAATGAAAGAAAACAAACTAAACTAAGTAGTTTAAACAGTTTTGATTTCATATAGAAAGCTGTTTTGAATTGAAGATATTTTAGGCTCTAAATTTACATTAGGCAAACCACCTAATAAGATTTTGTGAAATTTAAAGCCGTTGATTTTTTATTTTTTTTTTTTTTTATGGAATTTATGTTTACTTTACACCATAACAAAATAATTTTTTTCAACAGATTTCTTGGAAGATTTTTGGAGATAATGAAAAAAACATTTTTCAACTTTTTTTTTTCCTTAAGAAACATTTGTGTTTTGCTTTTGTATTTTTTGTATGCATTTAAAAATAACTAAGCTCTTTTATTAAGAAGACAAAGCCTTTTGCGTGTCGAAATGGAGTACCACTTACCACCCTTTAAAAAACTTAGTTACAAAATTAGGCAGTTTCTAGCTTAGTGAAGATTACCTCTAAGAATTCTGTAAATGAATTTCTTTTTTTTTTGAAACTTAGGAATTTGCAGCTTTATGTAAATAATAATTACACAAGCGTGAATTAATATTTTCGAGCGTTAATGCCAACATTAGCGTGAGCCGCATAGATATTTTATCCATTTTAGTCCTCGAATTTGTTTAAACAAATAAATAATTGACTAAGTTTAATATTATTCTTTCTTTTATTTTCTCTATTAGACATCTTAATTCAAAATAGAGCCAATTTCATGCTTTAAATAAAGTTTCACACTTGAGTTATACAAACATATAAAACATCAATAAACTAGACATGTACATGAATATCTCAGCGGCCTAGTCCAAATTCATGTTCTCAAAAAAAAAAAAGAGCTGCTTTACTGAATTATTAACAGGAGTTAATTCATTATTCTACAGCTCTTGAGAGCAACACTAAGACGTATGACCATTGCGAATAGTATTAAAGTTACTATCTGGTATTTATAGGCCCGTTATTAATAAAAACACTTTTCATTGAGAGCTCTTGGAGCCCAATTCGAGACATGAATTACACCAGCAGAACGCAAAAAATGTGTCAGACGTGATTGAGTACATTGCTATGGTTAGTTTTAATGCAATGTCCAGCTCAATATTTAAATGATGTACGTTAGCTTTAGAATATAAGCATTTTTCTTTCTTAAACCGTTTCTTTTATTGTGCTTTTTTGTAAATTTTCTTGAATTTGTTTCTGTTGCTCTTCGGCTGACATAAACTTTTTCACTCTCTGGGTTGGCGGTATTTCACAAATACCATGCTCTTGTAATTTATGTTGACGTATCTGGTAGCCTTGTAAAAATCCGGAACCACAAACTTCACAACGAAATCTTTCTCCAGTATGGCGACGTATATGAGCCTTTAAATCATTACCTTGAGAAAACGCTTGAGGACAATGTGGACATTTATAAGGTTTTTCGCCAGTATGGACACGCATATGAATAGTGAGGTTGTATTTGCGTTGAAATCCTTTGCCGCAAGTTTCGCAAAAATGCGATTTTTCCCCGGTATGATATCTAAGCACAAGAGCAAACAATCTCCATAAAAACTATAGAATACTCATAAACAATTCAAACAAACTTACCGTTCATGTACTTTTAGATCATCGGAGCGAGGAAATCCTTTAGTACAAAATTTACATTTAAACGGTTTCTCACCTTTATGCCGGCGAATATGTATCATCAAAATATTGCTAGTTTTACAACGTAAACCACATTCGGGACAGAGTAAGGGTTTGTCGTGCCCTTCGGCTTTGACATGAATACTTAATTCATCGCGGCTTGGAAAGTTTTCGTGGCACTCTTTACATATGAAGCGTTGTTTATCGTGCTTTTCTAAGTGACGCTTTAAGTAAAGTTTTGTGGTAAATGATTTCAAACATTTCGTACAAGAATGTAACTTAGAAGAATAAGAGACTTGATCGACCCCTTTATGGAGATTAGCAACCATATGCTTTGAATTGATATCGATTTTCGAGCTACATTCGGTATTAGAGAATTTTTTAATTTCCACGTGCTTTTCCTGTATGTGCGACATTAAGGTGGCGAAATTTTTTAAATCTGCATTACAAAAATTACATTTGTTTATTGCAATCGTTTTGGGAGGTCGACCTCTTCCACGCTTACGGGTAGTGAAAATGCCTGGTATAACATTTGATGGCTGCTGTGTAACTAAAGAATCTTTCAATTCATCTTTTTTAATACTTAAAATGCTGGAGTCATCAGTAGTCAAACAATCGCGACGTATGTCTATAACGATAAGATGTAAATTATTATTATTATTATAACGTGTATTAAATTAAGTGAAACAAGCTGTAAGAGTGAAGGCTGTTGCGAATTAATTTAATACTTTTGATGTAAATTCTTGTGGATCTTCTCTACCAAGTATATTAGTTGAAATAGATGAGAGATCTAGACAATTATAAAATATTTGTTTTATTTTACGAATTTCCCATAATAGCAGATCCACAGATTAAGCTGCCCAAAACCAACCCTTGTAAGAGTGGTCGTAATTTTCCATTTTTTTATTATAAGTCATAAGTATATATCATCTTGTTTAATTCCAAGGAATCTTGGTATCCAAAGAACTCTTGCATTTTAAGAAAATACCTTTAGTAACATCATTTTTAGAACTACTGCTAGTATCAATTAATTCAGCTAGAGGACATTCATTTTCTCCATCGGATAGCTGTTCCTGAATTTCGTCTTTTATTAATTTTTGTTGACCTTTGGCTTTTTTAGTACTATAGTCTTTTTTTAAGTTTTGCTTGCGAGCAGCCTGTTTGCCACTATCTATCAATATCTTGTGAATAATTGCCAAATGTTGTCGCAAATGCTCAAAACGAGAGAATTCACGACCACATAAATGACATTTTCTATTAGTTGCAATATTCGTAAATGAATCAACTTTTTCGATATGATTTTTCCAAAATCCAAAATCTTTGCATGTTCTAGAGCAACAATGACAGCCAATAATTTTATTTCCATTTCGTTCAGTTTGTGTAGATTTCTCTACTAATTCTTTGGTTGAACTATTTAACATCAAAGATTTTCCATCATTTACTAAGTCGCATAGCATCTTGTAAGAGTTTTCATATTGTTGCTTCAAGTTATAAGCGCTGCATACGGATCTTTTGCAATTCTCGCATACGAAATGAGGCAAAGTATCCGATGGCTCCAACTAAATAAAACATTTGGGAATTACTAAGTTGTTAGGATAGTAATTATAGTACCTTGTGAAAAGTTATATAGTTCAGCATCTCAGCTAAGGATAGCCCCGATGTTGATTGTTTACGTTCAAATAAAAATTCTCCATCCTTGTACAGTTTTAAACAGATTCGGCATATAGCGCCCAAGTCTTTTAGTTTTATACTAGACATCTTTTTAATTTTCATAATTTTCGATTTTGCAAAAAAAAAGTAGATGTTTAATAGTTGTGTTTATTTAATACGAATTTATCCAACTGTTAGTTGATATAAGCAATTCTCTACAACTATTAACTGCAGTTTTTGCAATAAATAAGAAGAAGAGCTTGTAATTTTCTTAACTTAGCAAGCCCTTTTAATAAACAAAATCAATACACTGTGTATAAAAGGAAAAAGCTACAAATTAAAAAATACTTATTTCATAATATTAGTAAAATGGATATTAAAGTACAACCTAATCACAATATTATATGTCGAATATGTTTGCAGGAAAACATTAATTTATATCCTATTACGGATCAAGTTCATCTTGACGATAGCATAGCTACGTTGGCTGAAATTATAACAGAATGCACAAAATATCCAGTATTGGATAGCGATCAGTTGCCTACGCAAATTTGTAATGCTTGCAAGGAGGCAGCGCGCACAGCGTACTATTTTAAACGGCAAACAGAAAAAGCGTATTGTCGCCTGAAAATCTACTACGATAAAACATGGACACCGAATGATGTAAAGAAAGTTTCTAGAACTCCCACAACACGTGAACAGGCTACACAAACTGAACACAAAAATTGCCATCAGTGTGAATCGTGCCCGAGAAAATTTTTCAAGGAACGTGAACTGCGTGAACATCGAATGCAGGAGCATAACAATGATAATGGCCGTAAATGCCGTGTTTGCGGTGAGAAATTTATACATTTGGGTCAACTAAAAGTTCATCTGTCCACCGAACATCCGAATGAAGGCATACATTGTGACTTCAAATGTAGCACATGTTCGAAAGTGTTTTCACGTAAAGACCATCTGAAAAGGCATTTACGATGCGTACACAAATACAGATTGGAAGAAGATAAGATTAATAATAGGTTAGTAAAAAGAATTTTCTGTCATCTGGTTTATGACGAACATCCAATAACTTGAATTAGAAAGGATGGACGTTTTCATTGGCAGTTGCTCAGTAGCGCAACAAGTTCATGCGTGAATACCAAGTCTTGTTTCATTAATATAAATTTCAATATTGTATAAAAAAAAAACCCCCTTTCAGTAACAGGGACTCTGTATATAAAAATTCAAATTTGATTTCTTGCTTACTACAGATAATCAGCTGAAGACTATTTTCACAGCAAATTCTTTCCAATCGTGAGGTGTTGTTATTTACACGATGTTCAGTGAATTTGCTAGGCATCAGGCTCTATCATAACTTTTCTTGTACAGTTCGAAATATCTAAATGCATAAAAATTGATGGCACAATTTCAAAATATGACAGACAAACTGTCAAATTGACGGACATAGATAAAATGGGCAAGTGGTTAAAGTTTTCAAATTGATCAGGAATTTTAAAATGCAAAAATTTAACACATGTCAGCATAAATGGGGCGATGTGCTACCCCCATTTCCAAGTATATTCTTTATAGTAAAATTTTATTTACTATGACAATAAGAGGATTTAACTTTTAGAATTCCTATCGATGAGTTGGCGACGACCGAAAAGATGATGATTGATAAGTTTTTAACTTTGCTAAAATATCTTTTGTTAACTTTTGTTGAATCATAGCACTTGATACCCAAAAATACTTTACGTTAATTTTTGGATTTTAATTTCCGTGAAACTTCGCTTTTCGACATATAAAAAAAATTTCGTCTAAAACTTTTTTCTCTACAAATGTATACAATTTACTACCGTTCAATAATTGATAATTAATAAGCATTTCTTTTCCCATACCGGCAGCGTTCAGTTGACTCTTCATGAACCAGAGATCGAATTTGAAAAGCAAGTGAATCCGACAAGTAGTAGTAGTGCTATTACTGCTACCACTTTGATTGGAGTTGATACTGATACTAGTTTAAACAATCACAGCAGCCACTGGTTGGACTATGAGGATGAAGAGGAAGCTCTATCTCCAACTAATGATGACGACAATGTTAGCATGGCTGCAATTAATCCATTCTCCAGCGACGACGATGACGAAAATATATGTCACATAAAAAAATGCAGTAGTTTAAGTAACGGAGAACACGAAGATGTAAAAGAGTTCACGGAATACGTAATACAGCCCGAGATATCAATAAAAGGTGAGTAAATTTAACGTTACGGAGGGAAAGAGAATAAAACAATCACAAAAGAAACTTCTATTTAATTTAAGGACTTAGACTAAACTAAAAATCTTTTATTTATTGTATAAAATAAGCAAAAGGACAATCATTACGTGTGAAGCACCTAACTTATTCATTCATGTTATTCATCTCTTTACCATCGGGTCCAAGGACGGTAATTATAGTAATTACATTAGAACAAAAGTTACCAATATTTAGAATTTTCACATTTTCTTTCAATTTTGAAAAAGAATTCAAATTGTTAGATATATATCTTAAACTATTAATAGTTTTTAAAATTTTTGAAAAGTATTTTTAACACGTGCATTTTCAATTTCGTATGTAATTATTTTGAATTTTCAATTTGTTCAGGTATAGCTTTAATGCTTAAAGCTATAGCAAATGCACAATGCACCATTCAATCTCGTTTATCGAATTTTTTACCAATCTTGCTGGCAACTTTATATGATAGCAGAAATGATCAACTTATTGACTAAATCTATTCCCACGCCAAGAATAGGAAGTATAAGGAGTGAAATTCGAGTTTTATTCGATATTATTGATAATGATCTGGACTCATCGTCGAACATACCATTTTTAAGAAATAGCCATATCTATTTAAAAGTGGATACAGCTGAAATCACTTTGATTAACGAATTGTAATAAATTGTCAAATGGCAGGCGAAATAACTTGCTTATTGAAAGTGAACTGCAATGTTGAAAGCGATTCCAGTAGTACAAGAGTGCCATTATGCCTGAAAAATCTGAAAATACACACTAACGATCGTATTAAATTTACATATTCGTGATTACCATAAGATTTTGAACCAATTTAATGATGTCGTCTGTCTGCTGATCAACTATTAAAACTATCGTGTTTTCGAAAATGCTAAGCTTAGAAATCATCTTCACAATAGCCAAAAAGATTAAGAAGTTAGCAAAAAAAAAATAAAATTCCTATTATAAATAAAATATATCAAATTCATCTAAAAGTTCGTGATAAAAGTTTTTCCCGCCTGCCAATCGACAAACGCCCAAAATTGAAAATTAACAAATAAGTTTAGCTAAAAAAAAAAAAAAAAAAACAAATTGATCTAAGATATTTGAGATAGATATTTAAATTTCATCCCGAAGCAAATATAATTTTCTTTTTTATCCTTTTTTGTTTATTTCTCGTGCCCGTAAACTGCCATTCATAATTCAGTGGAGAAATTGGAAGACAATTTTAATTTTAATGATTTCGTGAAAGAAATCGATAAATCGAGAGAAAAAGGTTTGGCAACAACAATAGCAAATCTAACAGGTTTAAAACATGAAAAAGCTCTTTCCGACAACGAAGAAGTACAAGAAGAAAATCAACAAAATCCAGGCGATGATAACAACTGTCACAATTATGGACCGATTTCTGATGTTGATGATATGGAGGAAAACGGCGTTGATGGTAAAATTTTGAAGCCAACAAAAAGCTTAAAAGTTCTTAAAACTATTAAACAGGAGACAAAAGAGACTGAGAAAAATATTCGAAAAAAAAATAATTTTAACAGTATGAAGGGTCCAACTACACGACGACGTTACGGTGCGTCCAAGAATGAGGAAAATCGTTGCTTACAATGCAATCGTACTTTTTCACGTTACAATCATTTATTACGACACATGTTAACGCATAGCGATGAAAAACCGCATGTGTGCTGTTATTGCGGTAAACGTTTCTCGCGTAGCGATCATCTACAAAAGCATATCGCCAGCCTGCACACTGAAAAACAATTCAAATGTGATCAGTGTTCGTGCGCCTACGGACGCAAAGACCATTTGCAACGGCATAAAGAGACACGCCACAGTAATAATCCCCCGCCACCCAAACTGTTTGAATGCGATATGTGCGAAAAGAAATTTACAACTAAAGCGTATTTGATGAAACACAAACAATTGCATGGGGCTAGATTATATGTCTGCAAGCACTGCCCGGAAACGTTTAACGACAAAGACCTCCTTAAAGAACATCAGAAGAAAATGCATACACAACCACGAAATTTCCTATGCAGCATATGCGGTGATAGTTTTCAACGTAATGAATATCTTAAAATACATATGCGTAGGCATACCGGCGAAAAACCTTATAAATGCCGTTTTTGCGAGAAAGGTTTCCCGCGCAGCACCGACCTGAAAATGCATGAAAGGTCTGAAATTAATCAACGATTCATTTTGTATATATATATATATAAATATATATGTGTGTATAACTTTCATTTATTCTGCAGATATCATATCGGCATTAAACCAAATTTGTGTAATCTATGCGGCAAAGGTTTTCATCGTCCTTACAATCTGACTATACACATGCGTACCCATACCGGCGAAAAACCATACAAATGCACCCAATGTCCGCAGGCATTTGCGCAAAGCAATGATTTAAAAGCGCATATACGACGCCACACGGGTGAACGGTTTCGTTGCGACGTCTGCGGGGCAGCGTTTCTACAACGTTATGGGCTGAAGGCTCACGTTAAAGCAGCACATGGTATAATAATGACCTCTTTTACGGGACGTTTGCAGAAAGTACAATTGCCTGTTGAATTGGCACAACAAATTCTAGAATCGCCATCACAACACCAACAACAGCAAGCAAACGTTTTACAAGCCTCCCCGCCACCAACTGCGATGCAATCTTCATGTGCTGCTACATCTGTTACACAATACAGTCTAAATCCAATACTTATGCAAACGAGTACTTTAACTGAAGCAAACACTCCGTTGGTTTTATCAGCCACGCAAATGTCACTGTAAATTAGTTTTTTTTTTTTTTCTTTTTAAGGCATATTTATTTATTAAGTATTTGTCAATAATAAATTAAATTTACTGATGCATAGCAAGAGAAATCTTTATTCACAAATACGTGAGATATTAGTTCTTAAACTAGATTAATTAAACATAAGACGGGCGACGTTCGAAATTTTTTCGGGATTAATGTGAGCCGACTTCTCATAAAAGAATTATCGGTTGCAATGCCGAACCGACACCAGTATATTTAATAGTAAAATAATTGCGATCACCTTTTCGAGTTAAGTCAAAAGCTTTTAGCGCGATCTACGAAATTAATCGAGATTTTCACGCAAGACGATTCCGCAGATGAATTTATTTTTATTTGTCGAAGACGACTCCAGTTACAAACAATACAGACTGCGAAAACAATTGCTGAACAAATGTTGCCTTGGACTCACGAAAAATGTCTTGGTGCGCATATATGAGCAAAGTTAGCTAAAGAAGAATAGAGATATAATGTGTCTCATGTGGTTAAGAACAAAGGATTTGCGATTACAGAATTGCAATTGAGAAAGTGATTGGGTTCTTAAATGCAAGACATTTCAACAAAGAAAAGTCAACGTTTTCCTATGAAAAGAGATCGATAGATACGTTAGTAATTATTCCAACTTTCAGGGGAAAAAAGAAACAACTATCTGTCATCGTCATGACAAGCAGCCATGTTTCGCAAATGTGATTTTTTTGCTTTCTCAATTTCCATCGACTTACATTTATAATAGTTTTTATATATATTTTGTGTACATGACATATTTATTTATTTATTTATTTAAAAATATCAAATTTCAAATTAACGGCGCTTCTTTTCTTGCAGCTAACAAAAGAAATAAATAAAACGATTTACCATAGAAAAAATTGTTGCAAATAACAGCCTTAATATCTATATATTAATGGGTATGTATTTGAAGCAATTTTTTTAAATAATTTGTATGAAAAAAATGGAGCCCGCATTAAATTCGCATAAGTATTATTACTATAATTGGTAATTTATTTAAGAAATAATGAAGTTAAAACAATGAAAATCTTTAAATATTTTTATTCTGAAAAAAAAAAGGTTTGCATCTAAACATTGATGAAGAATACATTTAAATTCGTTTTCACATTTTACGCACGATCGAGGAAAATCTGTTCAAACATAACCATGAAAAATTAGAGTTCAGTGTATATAAAGAAAAAACAAAGTTCTCGATCATAAACCCTAAAACAAACAATTGCTTCAAATGTATATATTCCTAAATAATTTCATAATTCTAAACCCTAACAAATTATTAGTTCATATTTAGAACAACAAAGAAAACAAATTTTTTTGGACTTTTAATTATATTACTTTTGATTTATATTAATTTTTAAATTAAATTTAATTTAGTCAATCAATAAATCAAAATTTAGTCATTATTGTAACTTCATAAGGTAAACCAAAATGACAAAGTAACTTTTACGATTGTTTTGATAACATTGGTTAGCCTCAAAAATTATTTAGCATCGGTTTTCTTACATTATCCAACATTAGCTAAAAATAAAACTCTTAATTAATAATTTTCCTTTTTGACTTTTGTTTTAAAATGAAATTTTTACAAAGCTGTTGGGATTTACAATTGCTTTTCAGAAGATAATATCTCATAGGACTTTGTTTCTTACGCAAACATCAAAACTATACCATCTCTGGCCAATCTTAAATGTGTTTATTTCCAATATATTAAAATTTATGAGAATAGAAGTGCGTCTTCATTGTGTTAACAGCCTTATTGTTAAAAACGATATTTTACTTAATTATAAATCTATATAAAATTATAAAAAAGTTTTAATATAATCATACCAAACAAATTTGTTCTTATTCACATCAACATGTAATTTCTATTTTCAAGAATTAGTAACTCTTCTATTTTTCTGACATATGGCTGAAACATAATGAAGCTGCGCTTGTATCTCACACATACAAAAAATTTGAAAAATAACTCTTAAGTTCATTAAAATAAATACTCTTTATCGCTTGTTTTTCAATTTTTGATATATAATAAATAATATAAATCAAAATTCAATATAACGTAATATAAAAAGGAGCTAAAATAATGTTTCAAATAAATAGGTTTTATTGCTTTTTCTAGCTTTTTTTCTTTTGGTTTTATTTCCTCGTTACATACGAAACCATATGATTTATCAATTCCCACAAAAGCTCCTAAAACTTTTGGCAATTTGTCGGAAAGCATGGTTTCATTGCATTCGTTTCCATGGTTTTCCATATATATGTTTAACTTCATAGGAATATATGCGCTTATACATAATAGCCATAAGTTGTCCCCCAGATATGGGAATATAAATGCATTTCGGCCTATCTTGGCAACAATTTCCTTAAATAATTCAGCCATAGCATTCTTTGCTTCAGTAAGCAGAAGTAGAATTATTCAGCACTTTGCCCGCTTTTGAAATACATTCAACTGTATTTTTAGTTCTAGTGCAGCAGACAAGGTACCTAAGTAAAACTTGTTATATTTAATAAATTTTTATTGAAAAAACGGGAAAAATATGTCCATCAAGTATAATAACGTAATTGAAGAAATCCAAGAGATAACACAGAATTATGTTGTCACATTAACAGAAATCTGGAACACAATGTTTGATGAAGAATCGTGTAAAGAAAATTTAAACAAATTGCTTGTACATGCTAAAGATTTCTATGAAGAGTTGGTTGAACAATCTGTGACACGGCGCTCATATATTGAAAAAGAGATTAGCGACTTAAAAAAAGAGGCTGAAGATGTAAAACGTTTGTTAAAAGTGGAGGTGCAATTGCCAGATAAAATAACCGATAACTTGCCATTAATATTAATCCAACGCAAATGGGATTGCAGTCTTGCAAATTTACGTGAGCAATTGCAAGAGAGGCGCAAGCAAATTTTTGATTTGCTTGCAGAGCAAGCTATTTTATGCGAGGAACTTGGCGAGCCGCCACGCCTTCTGCTTTCCGATCCCTTGCCTACGTTATCAGAAATTGAATGTTTTCGCAGCCATTTAAATTATTTGCATAGTGAAAAGCAGAAAGTTGAGAAAAAAATCTGTAGCATGCGACGTGACATTAAGAAGTTTCTGGATATCTTGGAGTTGGAATTACATTCAGAAAAGGAAAAAACTTTGCTGCACTCACATCATATCAAATTAAACAAAGAGACTCTTGAAAATTTGCAGCGCATGTACGATTTATATGGTAGTCAAGTGGAAGAATTAAAGAATTCTATAGATGACATACGCAAAAAGCTTGATACTTTATGGGAACGTTTGAAAACATCACCGAACACACGTTCAAAATTTCGACGATATGCTGATTATTGTCAAAGTACGTACGATATCATATATAATGAAATGTTACGTTGCGAGACATTAAAAAGTCAAAATATCAAAATGTATGTGAACGAGCTACGCGATGAAATACGTGAATGGTGGGATAAAACTTTAAAGTCGGAATTGCAACGCAGTCATTTTTCGAATTTTCAAAGTACTTGTTATACTGATGATTTATTAGTGTTGCACGAATTGGAATTAGAGGATTTGAAATTATACTATGAAAATAATCGTGAACTGTTTGAACTGTATGCGGACCGTAACACTTTATGGGATCGCATGCAAGCTTTGGAAGCTAAAGCTTCAGAACCCGGACGTTACAATAATCGTGGTGGTCAACTTTTGAAAGAGGAAAAGGAACGCAAAACTATAACCACCAAATTGCCTAAGATCGAAGCACGAATACGAGAGCTAGTAGACATATACGAAGAAAGGGAGAATGCTCCATTTTTAGTCTACGGCGAAAATATAATCGATGTCATGACTAATCAGTGGGAGCAAAAACGCCTTGAAAAGGAGAAATTATCCTCAGCTCGTAAAAATGCTAGTAAAACGCCATTTGTTAAAAGCAACGTAAGCAGCCTTATGGGTTGTAGCACCACCACTAAACGAGCACCGATGACCTTTAGAAATGTTAGCTCTGTATCGTCACTGCGCAAAGCTCCCTCATCTGTAGATTTACCGGCGCAGATCAAACCTTTCGCTAGCCAAAAGCGTAAACTAAATCCTGCAGAAAAGGTAACACCTTTGGCTAAACGTAGTCTAATGAGAGCATTTAATAGTCCAAGTATTTTTGTTCAGCCCAGCAGTAGGGGCAAAATTAATACCAATGCCGCTAAAACTAGTAAAACTGCAGCTAGAATCAAATCACCGTTACAAAAGAATCGCATAATAGCAACTACAATACGACGTCAAAGCGGCAGACGAAGCGCAAATTCGAAAAAACGTCGTTCGATTAATAATAATAATTCCGTTCACAAACATCAAGCGCCGAAAATAATTGTTACCGAGTATACTACTGACGATAGCAATGACACGGATGCAGACAACGACACATACAATTCATTTCAAAAATGCATCGAACCCACATCTAGATCAACTATTTTACAAACATCCGTGGCGAGTAGCAGCATCACCGACAACACCCGAATTGCACGCCTTAAACGAATGCAAAAATTAGCCAGCGATGAAAACGCACGACTTTATAAGAAAAAGAGCAACAAATATGTAAGTTCAACTAAGCGCCAAAATATGTCACATAGTACGTCTGCCAATTTGACACGAGCTGCAATAAACCCAGCATCGTTTACTACTGCTAGAAGTGGACAACGTTCACCAGCGATTTGCAGCTCTGGTCGCAAATTGGTTGCCAAGGATTTGCCAATGCTTATTTAAAATGCCAATACTTATTTTGTTTAAATTATATTTTTTCTTTTCTTCCTTTTTGTGTAATTAACATCAATTTTGTGTTGTGTCTTGTGAAACAGACTTTTATTTTAATTTTGTTACTAAACTTTCTTTTCATTTAAGTTTTTTTTTAAAAGCGCCAGCATTTTATGTTGAAATCTCGAAAACACTTTCCTTAACGATTTTTCAATATAGCATTTTTTTTTTGTGTAATCTTTTCTTAAATATCCGGAACGTTCGAAATAATATTCTTAAGCAATTTTATCAAAATATCCAGTAATTTATTAAATTTTAATTTTTCGATATAGCCTTAAGATGTTTTTGTATTCTGTTATTCATGTCGGAAATCTTATTAAATAAAATAATTTTAGAAAATTGGAAAGTTTGATCGTTCTTAAAATAACGCATAAAGAACTGATTCTTTTATCAACACTAAAATCAAGCATGTTTTTCATAGATCAGATGTTTCAGACCGATCAAATTCACTGTTAATTTTTCTCCTCTAAAAATTTCAAAATTGAGATATGTAAGCGGCGATCAGTTATTAAATTCACCGACCCACAGAATCTGGCCAGAATTACTAGTGGCAAACATTTCTCTGTACAATTTTCTTTACAAATTTTACTGCATATGTAGATTTTAATCTGAAATTTAGAATAAACATTTATTGGATTTGATAAAGATTGGCTAACAAGTAGTCAAAATTAATGTTTGATATATTGTGCAATTAACAAAAAATTGTTTGGTTCTACAACTTAACATGATAGACATCAGTTTATAAGCAATCTATCAAATAACGTTCTCTTTTATTGCCCATCTCAAACGTATATCAAATATGCCGAACACCAAGCGTGTGTATCCGAAATATATACGTGGAGAAACTGAAGTACGCATTGGAAACGATCGTTAAAATTTCATTGATTAAACTTTAATGCGTAAGTTGCTGCCGATTACAATCAATCGGTCGCTACTGATGTTAGTCTGATTTCACTGGAATTTAATGATTACAGTTTAAGTTGAACATTGACCAACCAATTCAAGTTTATTTCACTTGGCTTATGGATACATGCATACATAATTAGACACAGTCTGTATAATATTCCACTTTCTGTCAAAATTACATAAATTTTTTGAAAGTCGCAACACAAAGAACTTAAGCGACAAACTTGAGATGTACTAATATATTCTGGATCATTTTCAATTTTAAAAATGAAAATATTTTTTCCCGTATAATAGAAACAACTAAAACAATCTTTCCTGACTAAAAAACGGAAAATATTATTTAGTTTATTATATATTTGGCTGAAATATACTTTCGACCTAATATTTGGATTACAAAAGTTGTTCGAAGGAATACGAATTTAGTTAACCTACTGTTAAGTCAGAATTTCTCATTTGAATTCGTTCGTCGGTTAATGAAAAACTTTTAATTTAAATGACTATTTATTACTAGTGTCGAATTTTTATCAGCATTAATTTGTAAGCTGCTCATGTTTACGCGAATTTATATCATAACTTTTGCAAGTTTGCATCGCTTTGTATCGTTTAACTTCAAAGACTCTGTTCTACTCCAAAATTAAAAATGATTGGTTTTATTTATAAAGCAAAAATCATTTCCTAATTCTTGATTTTTGTACACACCATGCAAAAGTAAGTAAGAGGGAGAAAGCGAGAGAGAGAGAGAGAAATTGGGAAATTTACATACAATACTAACATAACTTAGACTAAGAATGTATATCCCAAAATCAGAATATAACTTAGCTTGAGCAAAATTTACCCAGAATCATGCTCAGCTCGAGAATCCATATATCTTCGTTGACGGCTACTTTTGGACAATTACAAAAGCAATGATCTATTACCCAAGAGTAGACCCGTTCGATAAAACTCGTTTTCTTTATTAGCGTCTAGCCTGTTTTCCGTGGAGGCTATAAAATTAAAAAATTCAGAGCTGCCAAATTTTAGTCAATGTGGGACAAATTCTACACAAAAGCGACAATATAAACGAAAACATTGTTTATTTTATGTATAAAAATTCCCACATAAAGAACTTGAGGCAATCATGATAAATATTTAGAATTTTCGTGGTGATTTGGTAATATTAGTCAGCTACTACCAAAAGCAGACATTTTGTTTTAGTCTTCTAAAATGGGTGAAACAGAAGCGAACCAAAAAGATGTAACTAAAACAAATTATATCATGGCAAAATATCAAATAATTTTTTAAAATTCATTAAAAAAAGTATCAAGTGAAAAGTTAAAAAAAAAANAATTTTTTAAAATTCATTAAAAAAAGTATCAAGTGAAAAGTAAAAAAAAAAAAAAAAAAACAATACCACCAATAAATATCATATAAAGCTCCGTAAATTAATTTATTTTATAGTATAAAAAGAAAGCATGGTATCGAAAAGAAATTTTTCTCAAAATGGCAGACCTATGCAACAGCAGCGTCAGATGCCATACAAAAAGCCACCCTTAAAACCACCGATAATGATGAACAGTTATAATCAGATTTTTAACGCCAGTCAAATACCAGATAATCCTGGATATCTTGATTTCAATTTGCCAACGCCGCCAGCATCTATTACCAGTAACACCAACATATCTAGTACAAATAGTAATACCATTGAGGTCGACTTTACCGAAAATAGCATGGGATCTGGAGCTGCGGCTCAAAAAAAAAAGAATAGCAAAAGCAAACAAAAAAGTAGACAACAGCAACAACAATTGCAGCCAGTAAGGCAAACACAACAGCACGCTGTACAACAAAATGGCGGATGGAAAAATAAAAATCAGCAATTACATGGGGTTATCGGCAATCACCAACGTTTTAACGGATCTGGTCCTGCACCGGGAGTAAGATTTCCAGTACAAAGGAATTTCCTGCCCTCTCAAAGACTAGGTAGTAATCGGAGAGGGCACATGATCCCGCCAATGGTTGGTCCGGGACGTCCGGGACCAAGGGGTATTATGGGTCCCATGGGACCACCAATACCACCACCACTTGGATTCCAACCGCCCATGCTACCACCGATTCCCCCAATGTGCCGAAATGGACCGCCAATGCCACCGCAGTTAAGCGGACAAGCACCACCACCACCGTTTATGAGACGAGGCGCTCGACCTTTGCCACCGCCGCCTCTTGCAATGCCACCCATGGTGCCGGCACGTATGCAACGTAATATGCCGCCAACTGTACCCCTAAATGGTGCCGGAACTTCAGGAAAAATTAAGAAAACCAAAATTTCTAAAAAAGTGACCAAAGGCAAAAGTACCATTAAAACATTAAAGAATTTAATTAATCAATATCCTATTGACAAGCCGTGGGTAACGGATGCAATACGGACGGAATACAACAAAAAAATCGATTTAGAAGATCGTCTTAAAGGCAATAAGGACGATGAACTGTTTGCTCAATTTAAAGTTCAACGTGATAAATTTGTTGGCCTCTACGAAGCGGCGCGTGAAGAATATTTGAAAAGAGAGGCTGCAGCAGTTAAAGCTAAGGTAATTTAATTGTTAGCATGTACATAATATATATGTATAATAATTATACATTTTAAAGAGTCCTATATTTATAATATATCTATATATAAATTGTGTATTAGAGTAGCTATATTTTCTAACAATTGAGGAAAATGCATGACTGAGAGATTACGAAAAGAAAAAAATTGATTCACAGAATGACATCGAAACTATAAGAAAGAAGTTTAACGTTACAGATGCTCTAATCAAATATATATGCACTTGCCTATAACAGTTGATGATTGAAAGTGAATTTATAATAGGGGAGTTTGTATTAAATTATTATTTTTTTTTTTTTTTTTTTTTATATATATATATACATATATATATACATGCAACAAATATGAAATCACAAGACATTGTAAAGAAATACCGGGAATCAATTTAAGAGAAAAATAAGTGAAACAAATTGTTAGACAGAATAAATTCAACGGCATAGAGAGGCTAAGAGCTTTCTTTGTTAGCGTCTCTATTCGAATTAAAGCGTTCGTTATCAATCAACTACTTCATGATTACTTGACATTAAATACTAAATAAAAGTTCGAGTGCAATCATGAAAAATTTTCACAAATGTAAGATATTTATTATTATTTATATAACATCGAAAAAACATCAATGGGAAATGTTTTGTAGCAAAAAGCTTATTTATCTTGAATTACCAAAATGCATAAATGCTTAAGTTGCGTAAAATTCTTCGTAATTTCGTTCGTTCGTTTCGTATATATCCATATCGAATTATGGTAAAAATAACAAACAATTTAAATTAGGTATCTTTTCATTTTTCTAAGGCATTATACTACACTTTTCAATCAATTGTGTGGTGATTGTTATTGAAATTTTAATTGCATTACAAATTTTTAAAATGAAATTATGTAAAACATCAAAATAAACCAAAAAGTCAGATATATAATGTGAAGCATAAGAAATATTATGATTCCTACAATATTCCTTACCCCTTAAGCAGTGAAAAAGTAGTTATACAGATTGTGCGATTATATTCGTAATAAACTTAACAGAGTAGAGGGATGATTCCTTTTGCCCTATACATTTCTGTAATTTATTTTAACAGGAAAATTTAAAAAAAAAAAATTTGCGGAATATAAGATTTGTCCTAAACTCAAATTCATTGTTGATGTTGAAATGTATATGAGATGCATCCAACGTAGATCACTAGCTCTCAATACAATAAAGGTGCCATACGTCAATCCAGTTTTCGTACTGGAATATATTGTGTACACGTAGGAAGATACAATATATTATTTTTATATTCTTCATAGGTAGCATTTCGTTTCTTTTGGCTAATTATTATTTTAATAATAATTAAGAGGCTCTTTTCAGCGTAAACACCACAAGTGTTTACAGTACTAAGTATTTGCAAAAATTTGGCAAAATTGATAGGTACACGTATTTCAAAACAGAAATTTCTTTGAACTAAAATAAAAGCAATTCATGTTATAAATTTAAATTATTATAGCCAAAGATGTTGATGGCTAGTTTTTATGCCATCATTTTACATACTGTATGAGATTTTGTGTTTATGTTATAATTAAAGAAAAATTATTCGTTTATTTGCTTTTATATACCTAAATAGTAACAGTATCATTATTATCATTTGTAGTTCTACTTGGGGTATTTTTATGTTCTAATCTAAATATCGTATGAAACTCTTTCAGCAATTTTCTTATCCAAAGATGTTAGTTAATCTTCAAAATTTTGAACAATAGAATGAAGAAGAGAACATATCTTCTCATTGTTCAAAATAATAATAAATCATAACTTATATGAATGATGTATTCATCAATTACGATAATAATTTTGTTCGTCGTAATATCTGTTGTAGATGTTCGTATCTGAACTAAATCCACGAAAGTATGATTGTTTCATTAGTTGTTTCTTTTAAGGCAACTGTTGCATCATTCGCAATTTTATTGTATCAATCATAAACCATTTGTATTACGAAATTTGATACTCCAATAATATTGTCATAATGTTGTGATCTTTATTTCTAAATCTCAATTCTAGCTAGTTTCGAAATAATAAATTATCTGTTAAAAAACTATTACTATTATGTGTATAAATAACAATTTATTTATATTCGATCGCATCAAATCTTTGACCAATCTTATCGAAAATGCATTAAATTTTTTGTTTCATTTTATTTGCATAATATTCTTAGGTTGTGACGATTTTAATATTCAATATTTTTACACTGTGATTTTCTTATATATATTTTTTTTTTTTTAAATATTCATTTGTTTTTTATCATCATTATCTTTTCTATGAAAGCAACTGATATCGATGATAGTGGGGTTGATTGATGCTATTCTTTTATTGTTGTTATTGTTATTGTTAATTGCAGTTTTTGGCCCTTTGAAGTCAAGCAAACATTTGCATAGCTATCGGTAAATTTACTACCATTTTAGGAACTATAGGAGTCGCTTCGTTGTGAGTCGTTTTCTTACGTTTCTTTTTTTTTTTTGTTTTTTTTTGTTTTACTTGACTCTTAATGTACTCTCCTGCAGCATCATATCATCAAATAGCAACATCTCTCTACATGTAAAGAATGGTTTTTGTTTGTTTGTTTGTCTCCGTTGACATAAACAACTCATATATGAAAGATAAATAAGAAGTCATAGTAGATTCTCTGAATATTCCAGCCATATGCTCTATTATTTATTTCTTGATAAAGGAAAGCCTATTGAATATAGAACTCTAAAATTTAGGGAAGTGAGGAACTATTTTCTTTTGTAGGTCGAAAATAGCTGGAGAAGTTGTCAATGATTCTCTTGAAATTCGTGCCAGCCTCCTCTTGTCCTACGTATGTGTTGAATAGATTCACACTCACATTGTGTCGTGCATTTTGACTAGATTTTTCGTGTGATGGAAAATTTATTATCACATATAGACAAGAAATAAAATATTTTCCAGAAGGCAAACTAGGGAAATACCGGATAAAGTACTCGAAGGTGATTCTCGTGGATGAATTCAATTGTAATTTGTTTAATTCTGCAACAACACCTAGTATTCAAAACATTGAACGTGTTACATATTTTTGTGTAGTACTCCTTAACAGAGTCATGCATGTTTCTAAAGCGTTTGGTGGTGCGTTTGTAAAACTTATAAGCTGAATTGCACTTTTAGTAGTGTAAGGTAAGGTGAGGCGCGGCAGGGTCGTTTGTCCAAACCCCTACTCTTTGATGATGTTTTTATATATTTATTTATTTATAATATTAGCTAAATACAGTCATTACAGAATAAACATTATAACAAGATATATAGCGTAGTATTTTTTACATAACATAACACTGTGGCAAACAGTACCAAACCAGTCAGTCCTATCCTTACGCCAGCGTTTTATCAAACAATGAAAATGACAGAAAACTTATTTATATCATAAAAATATCGAAATCGAACATATAAGCGACAGAAAAAAAGAAGAAATCTTTATTTCGTCTGTCTTTGTTTCCACAGTCCGGTCAGGATCAGCGTAGGCCTTTTAAGGCATCCTCAACAGCATCAGCTGCCCTACCAATAAGACCAGAGCGCTTGGGTGCCCGAAAGCGTTTGCACAACCAAGACGCTATATAGCAGTCAGACTAGGAGCCACTTTTTGCCAGGAGTTACGGTTTAGCACAAATCATTTGTTAAAAAAAAACAGAAAAGCAACCTTCGTTGTTCTTTTTTTCAATGCTTTATTAATTATGTTCCAATTTGTTAAGTACATTGCATTTTTATAACTTCTTAATTGAATAAGATATTTGTCTGTAATTTGAAGAACGGAAACTACGTTGTGAGAAAATAATAAATGATGATTTAGTTAGTTTTTAGCTAATTTAGAGATGATGTGAACATGTTGATTTGAAGGACAGGAATAATGTTGTGGGAAAGTGATAACTGCTGACTGGTGTTTTTTGTTGTGTTCATAATCTGCAGGTGGCTCGTGTTACAAAGGTGTTGATTTGAAGAACGAGAATAATCTTGTGGGAAAGTGATAAATGCTGAGTTTCGTTTATTGTTGTGTTCATGGTATAGAGGTGGCTCCTGTAACTCAGGCAACGGTTAAAAAGACAACTCATACTGTTGCTGCTATACATGTTGGATTACATGTAATCCAACCGTGCCGTGCCGTGATTGATAGTTAGCGAATAATATTCTCATTACAAAGTCACCCTGGGATATGCTACACTATGATGCATCACTTTGTTATTTTGTGCAAACTGTAGTCTTTCCCTTTAAAGACGGGGTTACTTCTTGTTCTTAGCCTGTATGAGAAATGCCACTAAATGTTCCCAAATTAACAAAAGAAATTTGTTTTTCTTCAATATTGATTTATATATTTTCGTTATTTAATTTTATCGACTACGAGGTCGTCTAACCGATGTCGTACTTTGTAACATTCGTTTTATTTATCATTTTACGTCCACTTAAATTCTTTTTGTCTCATTAGAAACGTTAAAAAACGTTAGAAACACTAAGCATTCGGAAGACGCGTCCGCGCGCTATGAATGTAAGTAGTAGTGTGTTATAATAAATATTCAAGTGGCACTATTTTTTTTTTTAACAAATTTTTATTTATGCCCGTTTTTAAGAAGAATTATTTTTTTTATGATTTTGCATATACTTAGAGACAATATTACGAAGTATGATTTCAATTCACTATTCTCTAAAAATCGCTTTATTAATTAATGTAAGCCAACACGTTTTATTTTTTCCATTTCGAAAATCTGGCCAGCTTTGCCTACCTGATTTGGGACCAATGACTAGTTCATGTATAATTTTTCCGCATCAACTATTGTTTCGCTAATTGCGTTAATTTCGAGAATGCTGCGTGTTTACCCATCCTGCTTTTTTGCGTATATATAGTTAAGGTCCTGTAAAAAGGAGAGCCCGGTATTCAACACTGTAGCATAATTGTGGGTGTAGTACGTATTACGTGGTTCTCTATTCTGAGTGACTGTTTTCTTTTTCTTTCTACCAGTTATTAAGACAGTTTTTTTTTCTGCGGGGCTAACTAAAATTGCTTGCTTGTTAGCCATAATATCACGAAGTTGCTTTACAATATATATAGTAGGTAATATAAATATATAAATAATTAAATCTTGCATGCTTAGTTTGAGATTGACGTGGACATCAGCAACTAGCTCATCAATTTTTCTTTATCCAATTGATCACCTCCATGAAAGCATGGTAAGGATGAAATTTAAAATAGACGGCTCAAATTGTGACTTTCCACCTTCGATCTCGGCTTCATCATATTATTGCTATTAATGCTTTGTTTTCCGTTTTTTTTTTTTTTTTTTTATACTAAATTATTGATTGAGCATTTATTGCTAACTAAAGTACTATAATGTGATCACATGTAATGTAGTGTGTCAAATAACTAACATAAAGAAAAAAGAAACCATATTAAGTGATACACTTCGTAGTGTTGAATTGCAATTCTTCATAACCTAATTAAATAATATAAGCAAAGAATGCAATTACGTTAAGCGCTCTTATTATCATTATTACTATTACTATTATTTTGCTTTCTTTTATATTGATCTAATGGTATTTGTGTAAAAGCAGAGATATAAAAATAGTATATTAGTAGCAATCTTTTTGTATTGGCAAAACAAATGGATGATGGCTCTTTCAAAACAGCTGAAAAATACCTGTCAGTAGCGATTTTGCTATGAAATATAATGTAATTATCTAATAACAATTTCAATTGTTAAGAGATTTTAATAGTTCTTCTTTTTTTTTCATTGTTCTCACTATATTTCTTTTATAATATATTACAAACTTAAAGCTCGAATTAGTTCGCCCTCTATAAGATTATCCTACAGATTATCGTATGTCGCCAAAATAAGGCCCTTAATTTTATTCAGTTACTTATTAAATAAACTCACGATAGGTTATGAACATTAACCCAGGAAAGTAGTAAAAACTATCAAAAAAAAAAAAAAAAAATTTCCTGTCTAATAATTTTTTTTAAGCTTCAAAAAAAGAAAAAGAATAAGTATTGCTGTGAAAATTGTGCCCTTAACGAAGGAAAATTTCGACACCTGAAAAATTCAAGTAAGGGCACTTCCTACAAAAAACGAAACGTGGAACTACGTGTCCGGAAAATGTCTGAAACCAGAAAAACCCTCCGAAGCTATTACGCAATGGGAAGATAATGATGCGAAGGCGAAAGCCAACTTAATATTATCGATTAGTCCACCCGCGTTACAACACATAAAGAACTGCTCTACATTAAAGGAAGTATAGAAAAAACTGCGCGCTAAGTATCAGTTAAGGGGACCAGCCAGACAAGCTATGTTGTTGAAGGTTTTCATTTTACTAAAGACGAAATCCGGTGATGATATGTATGAGCATATTCAAAAATATTCGGAAATAGTAGACAAATTAAACGAATTATAATTGGTGACAATCGACGAATTACTAATGGTCATTCTACTATACAGCATCCCAGACCATTATGAAACCTTTAGAATATCCATGGAATCGTAGGAGAAATTGCCTACCACAGAGATGTTCAAAGTAAAATTGTTAGAAAAATGTGAAGCACAGAAACATAGAAGGTGGTGATGTACACGAAAAATAAATCAAATCATGAAAAAAAAAATTTCAAATTTACATGCCATGTGGTAAAATAGGGCACATGGCAAAAGAATGTAAGTCGAAATACTTCACGAAAAGATTAAAAAAAAAAAAAAAAAAAAACGTTAATAACGACGGTAAAAAGCAAGAATGGTGTCTCGATTTAGGAGCGTCTTCAAAATACACGATGCAAAAACCGACAAATTTGAACTAGCTAATGAAAACTGTACGGATATTAACGGCAGCGGTACGGTGAAAATCACATCGAGCAACGGTTTTAATATAATACTAAAAGAAACACTGCTTGTACTCAATTTGCGGACTAACCTTCTGTCTGTATTTAAAATAACACACAATGGATACGAGGTAAGTTTCCGAAAGGCTAGAGCATTTGTAAAAGATGTATGAACGAAGACTACGATATTTTCTGCAAAAAGAGAAGGGGACTTATACTATGTTCAAGAAAAAAGAAATACAGCATCCATCACAATGTCCGAAAGGGCACTACAGGACTAGTACGAAATATTAAGCCATTGAAATGAAAAGGATTTAAAGGCAAACATACGAAATATTAAAATGAATATGGGCAGGAAAATTACGCTACAACAATGCGAAACCTGCATACAAGGTAACAATCCCAGAAACTATTTACCCCATCCAAATGAAGAAGTACAGAATTACTAGGTTTAGTTCACATCGGCATTTGCGGACCTATGCGCACCCAATCCCTTGGTGGATAGTTTTTGAGGCCAAGGAGTCAATATTTCAAACCACATTAGAAATAGCTGTCCATCGCGAAGTCACGAAGACAAAGCCCCATACGAAACATGGACAGGATGTAACATAAATTCCAATTACATGTACAAATTCGGTTGCATTGCACTCATGTTGGACAAAAAGGAAGGCAATGGAAAGTTTGAAGCGGAGCAACCTAGGACTGGCCACGGACTTGTACACGGGTCACGACTCCCCCAGTTGTCACCGAGAAAACATAGCTATCTCCAGATACCGGTTCTTGCAGATTTTGTGAAGGGACGGCAGAAACGTCCCACCACATCCTGTGCGAATGCGAGGCCCTTTGCAGAATCAGACGCCCAGTGTTTGGCGAACATTTTATAACGCAAAACACAATATGGTGCTCCGAACCAAAGAAGAATAAGAATCCTAAAATTGTAAATAGTGCAAGCAATATCAGAATAAAATCATGGAATAATGGTAATTCTAAATCTGCAAACCATGCGTATAGTTACTACGTGCTTGTCCACATTTCTGAGATCTAATGTCTAGATAACACAAATTGGTGTTTTTACCCGTAATCGAAATAATTACACCCGAAAACTTACATTTTTAAGTGCACTTTGCCATAAAGTGACAAGATACTTACTATGTTGGACACCGCAAATGATTTAAAAAATACGAAATTCTTTTCCTATCCTATCCTTCTTATTTTTTTTTCTTTCTTCTCCCGCATATAGTTTTTTAGAGTTCTTTATATGATGTATGTTGAATCACTTACTGAATGATTTGGGGTCGCGATATTATTGATATGTTACGATTTAACAATGTATGTACGTGTGCAGCATTCCAATGTTCTATCTATGTGACATTAATGCGAACTTTACAAATTTAATTTAATAAAATATTATTGAACTATTATTGATTATTTATTGCATTTTATGATTATTTCTCTATCGGATCTTCAGATATCTGCAGATACAATTGAAAAAGAAAGTTTGTGTGAGTCTATCATATTTAATAAGCTTACGCTGCGTGAAAGTGGAAAAGTTTTTTTAGCATAAAGACGCAAGTGTATATGAGATTTCCTGCGCTCTCGATTCAGTATTTGCTTTTATTATTTCACGCCTTGGCCTCTTCTCAGAGAGGCGACTGAGGACAAATTGCAACATGATCAGTATGGACATGCAAGGGTTTGTCCCGGCTATTTACATTATCTTTTTAGAATAGACTGGCCCGCACTGCTTTTTGATCGGTCTCATTTATTCTAACTCTGCTTGCTTTCTAAGACATTGCTTCTTTACTTGCATTTTTTTTTTTTTACTTTGAATGATGAATGTAAAACGTTGAAGTCCTAATTTAGTTTAATGTTCATTTTATTTTTAACAATTCAATTTATTGATAATTTATTTTAAGTCAAACTTTATATCAAAAAAATTAATGCTTAGCAAAATATGATTGGCATGCTAAGCCGAGATTATAGTTTTTTCGAGAAGAATATTTTTATGCAATTTTTTCTTGCCTTAGTATCGTGTTGCCATTAGCTTCCTTCAACTGGTTTGCTAGTTGTGGTAAAAACATAAAAAGAGGGCACATTGGTTATCGATACATCGGTAGCGACTTATTTAGTTTCATAAACCGAATAAAGATTATCCTACTAATGAATAGTAGAGAGAAAGCAAATAATAACTGATTTAGACGTTTTATTAAAACATAATAAATATATAACATAATATATATATATATATATATATATATAAGTTAATTAAAAGTTAATTGAGTACTTGATTGCAACTGATTTTATTATAAATTTATTCTTACAAAGTAAAGTAAAATGTTTATATCTACAAAGTTGTGTGCTTATTGTGTGTGGGAATTTATTAGGTACTTGCGAGGAGGTGTCAGGTAAACTATTGTTTATTCTTATGGTTTACGTTTAAAGGTAGTGTCCAATTATTGAATAATTCAATTTACAGAGACGATAGCCGATAAGTGTGCGATTTTAATAAAGTTTTCGATAACTCTTCCCCTCTTAAAAGAACGATTGTCTTAAATCGTTCGCCTAGAAGTAAGGAATTTAGGTAATCTTTGCTACTAGGGTTTTAACAGATTTACTCTGATTCAGAACGATGTTGCTAGATGGCAATGGAATGTCAACATTAATAGTTTCAGGAATTGTTATTTTTTGGAATTTTTTTAAATTTTCTTATAAGAAGTCATAAAATTATGATTACGATAAAGATGACTAAAGTGTAGCAGATTCTATCGCCCATTTTGCGTTCGATATCTAAGAGTGCAATCGACTCGATATTGTTTAAGTGCATTTCTTTCATTAGTTCTAGAAGAAGTAAGATTTTCCTTGATATGAGGGTTCGCAACCCTGGGCTTTATGACAGCTAGGAGAGGATTGGAGAGAGAACATTATTTCTGAATATGAAAATATTTTGCCATTTAGTTATCGTTTCGTTACGGAACTTGATGAGATAAGTGCCGTTTAGATTATAGGGTTCTTGACTTACAAAGACTGTTCCATTAAATTGGTTTAATAGAAGAGTATCAGAAAGCACTTCCTGTATGATGATCAAATGGAAATTATTTATTAGCGTGCAATTAGAAAAGGTTTACTTTGTATTAAGTTGGGAAGGCACTTGGAATTGCTTATGTCCTCGATATCATTGTCTCTGCATATTGTAAATTTATTAAAATTTTTACATTTAGTTTTAATTCCAAACATTTTTTTGTTACAAACTAAAATCTCATCAAATTTATTTTTGTTGGCAATTCTGTTCATTTTCACCGGTTTTACAATTATTCTATTGCATGACTCTTTTTTTTCAGTTGTTGGGGTACTTATAATATAAAGAAGAGAACTATGGTTGATGGCTATTTTAATTTCGCTAAACTCGAAAGATTCTTCGACGTTGGTGAAGATTGCATTTTCCATTTCATGGAGATTTTTTACCATCTCCATTTCATTACTAGAAAGAACGAAGCAGTTTATGATTCCTACTTTAGCCCAATGTATGGCATACCGCAGATTAATAACTTCGTCTTTTATGATGTCTAATTTACATTTCAGTCTGTTTATCATAGTGTTTTCGCTTTTAAGAGATTTTAACATTTCATTAGAGCTTAATATTATTTCGTCCATTTTCTCTAAGAACATTCTATTTATAATTACTTGTATACTATTATTTTCCAAAACGTTATTTATTTTTTGTTTTAATATCTCAAAGCTATCTTGATCCGGGTTCCCAGCAATCCATTTCCATGCTGATCCTATAAAATTTAAGGATCTTTTATTTCTGGGTTTTAGATATTTTAGATATATTTTTATTTGCTTGGTTTCGTGGATAATGATGGGATAGATGGGATGGAAAGTGTTTATACTCGAGGTTATGGTAGAGTAAATTACGTCCGTTAATGTTTCGTACTCCTCTACCTCTATCACGTGTATTAGTTTTCCAGTACCTGTCTGTATCTTGCCGAAGCCCACATTGATCGCAACTATCTGCGAATTCGCGTAATCGAAAATTTTAACCTCACATGAATTAGGGGTTATTAGCATCATGCTGAAAAGAAAACGACAATTTTTTTTTCGTTTTTAATTTCGTATAGTGCTTTGTAGACAACTCTTCCGCTTTCAGTGGTATTCCTGTGCTCTTTGACTACTTCCTGTTTATAGTTCTTGGAGAGTTTGTTCCCTAACCTGTTATTTTCCCTGACGAAAATTTTATCTCCTATTTGGTAATCTTTTGGTTCATTCCTTTTCAGGTTGTGGTATTCCAAATCGGATAATTGTCGCTATTACAAATCCTCGACCATTTGGGTGCTGAGTTTTTCTTTTTCTGCGGGATTGTTGTGTGATTTTCTGCCAAAGAATGCTTCGAGCGGTTTTCTACGTAAAGTGTTATTGTATTCGTAGATGACCTTATCCAAGAGTTCCGATAGATCTTTCTGTGTTCCTTCCGCCTTAATACATCTCATAATTTCGGAAAGCGGAGAATGAAATCTTCCGATCTGTCCATTAACTGAATTGGCGTACGGTGAGATTCGGAATACTTTTACGTTGAATTGGTTCTCCAACATGAACATTATTGCCTTGGAATTAAAGGACCTTTCGTTGTCCATCACAATTATCTCTGTTGTGTTCGTTTATAATTTCTATTTCTTGGTCGGATTCATTACAGATATCGACTACCATGTTCCTTGTGTAAAGGACTTTGTATTTATGAAAATCATTGGCGTATACTTCCTGCGCTTTCCTTAGTCNGATTAAAATGTCTTTACTATCGAGTGTATCGAAGAACAAAACAAAAAAATATTTTATGAATAATATTTGGGGGATGCTGGCATTTCGACTCGTTCCTTCCTTATTTAACACTTCACTCTGATACGTTAGATGACGGTTCAAGATCATTTACAATTCAATATATTATAAGTTCGAAAACTTAACTAAATTAAATCAATGAAGATCAATGTTGACGAACACGAGAACGTATTGAAACTCTATTTCATTTATAATGCAATATTTTTCTTTAATTGCTATTATTGTAGTAGCTCGAGGAGATTCGAATGCTTCTCAAACTATTAACAAAACATGTTCCATTTTGTTCATATGCATATTGTTTTAAAACAATTCTCATAAAATACTAAAATTAACGTAAAGAAGATCAATTGTTTGCAAATCTTTATCAAAATGTAATAATAATTTTTTAAAGAAATAATAATATATATGTTTTCTTAACTGTAAATTTATATTTTTTTGATGAATCCATACATAATATACAGCAATAATACGAACATGAAGAAAATGAACAGCATTTGGCTGAAATATTTATATTAACAACAATTGAAGTAAATTATTCAACAATATTTAGTAAAAGTTTAAATCTAAGAAACAAAAAAAAAAAAAAAAAAAAAAAACAAACTCAAACTTTTTTTTGTGAAATATTTGCTCTACAAAATTTAATAATAAATTGTTAGTAAATCAAAACGAAAAACAATTCTTTTATTATTTAAAGTCCTATCTTCACAATAACGTGAAAAATGTTTGTTTGCCTTTTTAACGCTCCTTTTTTTTTTTAAAAAAAAAGAAAAAATTAAAAATAAAAAAATGCGAATATCATACGACCAATATAGTGGTTTATTCTTCTATCGAGTTTTATCGAGTTATTTATTTTAATTAAGTCAAAATGAATGAATCAATCCGTGATTATTAATAAATAAGTTCGAAGAGACTAAACGCGCTACACTTTATCTCAATCTAATTCAAATGTCTTTCGAATCAAAACATTTGTTCGTGTGATATTTTTGATTTTCGTTACTATGGTTTTTGAGAAAATTCTTTCCTTCAAAAATTTTTCATTATAATTTACGCAAAAAGAAATTAAATTAAAAAAATTATTCACTTAAATCAATCAAACGTACGTAATTGAGTCTCTTCCTCATTTCACACATGAAGCTCCTTAAAAATCCATACTTTTTTTTAATATGTATTTATGCATAAATATTTTTCATAGTTATCCATATGTACATATGCATCCATTTAAAATTTTTATTATTATTTTACTTTTTATTTTTACTATTTCAACATCTCTTCATTTCCTTTCAAAGACAGTCATTAAACGAATATGTGTTCACTAAAGTTACTTGAAATTTGTTTTGTGTTCTTACTTTTATGAAATATTGGTGTCGAAAAATATGTTTAAAAAAATTCTTGTAATGTTTTTTCTTTTTTATTTATCCGAACGAAAATTCTATCTTTGTTTTTTTGTATATTTAAAGTTTGCTTTTTAATTTCCACATTGCTATTTTTATATGTATATATGAATACTTATATAATTATTTTTTATTCTTTTTTTTCTAAAAAAAATTGTTTCAATGTATAATTTTTCTAATAAAAATTTGATACTTTTATGNAGGGTTGGGCCGTACTCCGCCTGTGGATATTAGGAAACCTTTCCAACCAACTTTCGTTTTTAAGAATTCGCATTTGTCGAGCTGGATCTTTATGTTTGCTGACGCCAGAGTTTGAAATATCTTTTTGATATTTTCCAAATGCGTTTCTTCGTCCTTACCAAATATAATTATATCGTCAATATATATATAGCAAATTTTTTCTATGTATTCGCGAAGGATGTCGTCAAGAACCCTTTGAAATATCGCAAGGGCATTCTTCAGTCCGAATGGAAGTCGTGTAAACTCATATTTCCCGTTATTGATTGAAAATGCGGTTTTTTCTATGGTTTTTTCCCTCAGAGGAATTTGGTGAAATCCGCTTTTTAAGTCTAAAACTGAGAAATATTTGTTTTCTCCTTGTTGTGAAAGGACTTCGTCTATCTCCGGAATGAGGTATCGGTCAGTGATTGTAACTGTATTTAATTTCCTATAATCTATAACCATGCGATATTTCTTTTTACATGAAGCGTTCATTTTCTTTGGTACTATCTATATAGGCGAATTGTAAGGTGATTTGGAGGATCTCATGATACCTTAATCTAATAATTCTTTAACCTGTGATTCCACTTCATCCTTTAGATGCATGGGTATGGGTACCATCTCGAATATATGGGATTATTGGTGGTGGTTCTAATTTCGCCTTTTATCGATGTCGTGAATGTAAGGCGTTCATTTGGCTCTGTCATGTGGTGGTTCTTATTTGCATATTGTTAACCGATTGTAAGGTTTGTTGCTTTAATCGGATTTTGGTATTACTCTTTACGACCATGAAAGCGGGTTCACTGCTGCATTCCGACGACTTATGCTTGCCATGACATTTCACGCAGGTAAGATCTTCCTTACAGTCCTTAGCCAAGTGGTTGTAGCCCCTGCAGTTGAAACACACTACTACCTCAGCACCATCATAGACCCGG
>KK351069.1:1253531-1268002 GCA_000671755.1 Glossina brevipalpis | reverse complement strand
CAACAGCAAATGGCAACAGACAAATATGATTAAATCGCCAGCTTTCTTATATTAATCTGGAATTTATGTACTTTAATGCACCCTCTGTTTATTTAAATTGTGTTTTCATTTACTTTGGGAAGTAATATACAACATATCTCAACTGCAGTCAAGCCAGACATTTATTAATATACTTGCATTTTGAAGTTTTTTTTTGTCGAAGTAGTAATATATTTATTAAATAATGCACATCTCAAAATAAATCACATACGCACTAACAAATATATATTCATAAGAAATTTGAAGTTCGCAAAATAAAATCAAATAAAATAAGCTACACATCTCAATTTCAGACGTTTTGGATGAATTACTGTACACGAATACAATTTAGAAGATAATAGATGCAAGCAGATCAAAGAAATTTCTAATTCATAAATAAAATATTTATGACTATGGCGACCTTGCCTTTTGTTTTATGTCTACCTCGTTATGATTTTAGTTCGGACCCAACATAAGCTTGGGATCTACCCATTTGTTAAAATCATCCTCAGTCACACCGACTTTAAGAGCTTCCTCTTTCAAAGTCGTACCATTTTGATGGGCCGTCTTAGCAATTAAAGCGGCTTTGTCATAACCAATATGGGGATTGAGGGCTGTAACTAACATCAAAGATTCATTCATAATCTTCTCAATATTGGCTTTATTTGCTTTAATGCCTTTTAAGCAGTTCTTGTTGAAAGTACGGCATCCATCTGCTGCATTAGAAAATAATACTGTTCCGAATTTTAAAAAGATTAATTTAAGAATTTTTGCTTACATAGCAAACGTATCGAACGCAAGACATTGGATACAATAACTGGCTTAAAAACATTTAATTCGAAATGACCATTTGAGCCACCTACAGTAACAGCCACTTGATTGCCCATTACCTGGGCGCAAATCATTGTTAAAGACTCGCACTGCGTAGGGTTAACTTTGCCCGGCATAATAGAACTTCCAGGTTCATTTTCGGGAAGCGACAGTTCACCTAAGCCGCAACGAGGACCCGAGCCCAAGAAACGTATGTCGTTAGCCATTTTCATAAGACTCACAGCTATAGTATTAAGAACACCGTGGACTTCGACCATAGCATCGCGTGCGCCGAGAGCTTCAAAAAAATTAGGGGCCATCTTAAAAGGCAAACAAGTAATTTCACTAATACGAGCAGAACATTTCTCAGCAAATCCTTTACGAGTATTTAAGCCGGTGCCTACAGCAGTGCCTCCCAAAGCCAATTCATATACTCGCGGCAAGCAAGCATTAATTCGAGCCAAGCCATTTCGTACTTGTTGGCCATAACCGCTAAACTCTTGACCCAATGTTAAGGGAACGGCATCCATTAAATGGGTCCGACCAATCTTGATAATATTAGAAAATTCATTTTCCTTTCTTTTAAGTCCCTCGTTGAGCTCGGTAAGAGCCGGTATCAAGTTATTGTTCAATTCCATGGCAACGCTTATATGTACGGCAGCTGGAAATGTATCATTTGAACTTTGTCCCTTGTTAACATGATCATTAGGATGTATAGGTTTTTTTGAACCCATTTCACCGCCCATTAATTGAATAGCACGATTGCTAATAACCTGAGTAAAATTGTAATAAATTCTTTTTTTTTATTAATTGCTAACACGTACCTCATTACAGTTCATATTGGTTTGTGTACCCGAACCGGTCTGCCATATAACCAAAGGAAAATGATCTGCATCGTATAGTTCACCAGATATGACTTCATCCGCTGCCTTTGAAATAGCTTCACTTAATTCACTGTCTAAGCCAAAGTCTTTATTGACTTCAGCAGCGGCTTTCTTCAGAATACCCATCGCTATTATAACCGGTTTCTGTGTTGGAAAAATAGTTTGCAGGGATATAATTATATTCATTAACCAAAAAAAAAAAAAAACAAAACAAAAATTTCCTGTACCGGCATACGTTCACGTTTACCGCCTATAGGAAAATTTATTTTTGAACGCATAGTTTGAGCGCCATAATATTTATCAGAGGGCACCTTTACTTCACCCATTGTATCTTTTTCAACTCGATATCCTTTTTCGTTCTAAGTTAAACACAAAAATGTAATTTATTTAATTTTCATCAAAATATAAATAATATTTAAAAATATTACGTTTTCATCCATTTTGTCTGTGAGCTTAAGGAAAAAGTTCTAATTTATCGAATGACAACGAGAGACGGCATTTACTGATGAACGAATTTTCATTTTTATGTTACTTAGGTAATGAAATGTTTAGTGTGGAAAGCGACTCCACCCATGTAAAGTGTGTTCCTTCCTTGCCATCTAGAACGCGCAAACGAATATAATCTTAAAAAGAAGGCATCTAGAAAGCACAGGAGGTTACGTTAACAAACATAACTGTCGAAGAAAATTAAATCATAGTAAAGCATAACATATTTTTTAAATCAAATATAATTGAGAATAAATGCTTGCGAAGCATATCATTCGTCATTTATATAAAAAACGTAATAAGTTTAATAAGAGTTGGTGATAGGAATTCAATCATTGTTCTAACGTATTACAAGAACCCCAAAACATATCCTAAGTATAGCTAGTAATATCAATAAGCGCTTCTATACTGACAATACGATTTGAAATATGAAATAGAATATCTCCAATCGGTCAATGGCTTCTACTAACGATAATTATTTAGATATACTAATGGTAAGACTATCGCACGTAAGTGTTGAATAACAGTTGGTGTCTTATTTGAAGAGCATAACATAAATTGAAATATGAGTATACACAAGCTTGTCGATAAAGAAGAGCTAAGGAAAGAAAGAGAGCCCCCATCCGTAAGTCTGCACAGTTTTTATATTACTGCACCGGCTAAGTTCTGTTCTCAAGATATTGAATGTTTTCTACAGAAATTAACTTCTTACTGTGTTTTTCTATAATTTCAATATTCTTTTATTGATTATATAATGTAAGTAAATTAAAAGGATTTATCAAAAACTTTTCAACTTAATAAATAATTAGTAAAATAAATTTGACTTTTTAAGGCTTAAATTTATTTAGGACCCAACATATCTTCAGGTTTAACCCATTTATTGAATTGCTCTTCGGTTAGGTAACCTAGTTTAATGGCTTCCTCTTTCAGGGTGGTACCATTCTTATGAGCAGTCTTGGCTATTTTGGCTGCCTTATCATAACCGATATGAGGATTTAGAGCGGTAACCAACATTAGTGATTCATTCATAATTTTACTTATACGATCTGTATTAGCTTTAATGCCCTGTACGCAATTGGCGGTAAAGGTGCGGCTACCATCAGCTAAAAGTCGAAAAAATTTTACTATATTATTATTAAAGATTTAATAAGAGAAGCTTACACAATAAACGTATAGAACGCAGAACATTAGATACTACCAACGGTTTGAATACATTCAATTCAAAATGACCATTGGAGCCGCCTACAGTAACCGCGACGTGATTGCCCATTACCTGAGCAGCTAACATAGTTAACGACTCACATTGCGTAGGGTTTACTTTACCCGGCATAATGGAACTACCGGGCTCATTTTCAGGTAGCATGAGCTCACCCAAGCCGCATCGAGGACCAGAACCAAGAAAACGTATGTCATTACCAATTTTCATTAAACTGACTGCTATAGTGTTCAAAATGCCGTGAACTTCGACCATAGCATCTCGAGCAGCTAAAGCCTCGAATTTATTAGGTGCTGTTACAAAAGGTAGACCAGTTAATTGGGCAATTTTGGCAGCACACTTCTCAGCAAAGCCTACACGTGTATTTAAACCGGTACCCACTGCAGTGCCACCTAAGGCCAGTTCGTAAACTCGCGGTAAACAAGAATCAATACGATCTAAAGCATATGCCATTTGTTGTGTATAACCACTGAATTCTTGACCTAAAGTCAATGGTACTGCATCCATAGTATGAGTGCGTCCGATTTTAATAATACTCTTGAATTCTTGAGCTTTAGCTTTTAAAGCATCATGTAAGATTTTAATGGCAGGCTTCAAATTATTATTCAATTCTAGAGCGACGGAAATGTGTATGGCAGTGGGAAACGTATCATTCGAACTTTGCGATTTATTGACATGATCGTTGGGGTGAACGGGATCTTTGGAGCCTAGTTTACCACCCAAAAGTTCAATTGCACGATTGCTGATAACCTATATAAAAAGACAAAACAAAATTAAAAGATTTTTAACAAGAAAATTATATTCATCAAATTTTCCTCAAAAAGCTAAGACGTAAAAATAGAATTTCTTCAATTAATAATATATTTATTATATGGGAATTTTTCCATTTTTATATAGGGACTGTGAGACCACCTATGACCAAAGCACTTTTCTTCGCTTTTCTTTATATTATATTGCGATCGTTTCGATTGGCCAATTTAGCCTGGTTTTATTATTAAATTACATGTAAAAACGTTTAAAATGTTTGCTAAATTTGTAGCCAATACCTCTATTTTACGACCGGAAGAATGTTCATCAAAGATAAAAACAGAAACAGAATGACAGACATACATGCGTCTGTAAAGAATATAATACAGATCAAGAATATATATACTTTATGGGATCTCTAAAGATTCCTTCTGGTTGTTACAAACGTTTTGACAAAATATAATTTAAAAAATCGATTAAAGGAAAGCCAAAGTGCGCACTAAATTGCAACACTACGAACGCATGAGATACTCTACGACTATTTGAAATAATTTAATATAAAAGATTATGAAAAAATTATAAAATTCTTATTCGGAAAGAAATTAACTCTAAACTTGAACTCTTAAATACGTCTTTCCTGGAGTCTAAATTAAACACTTTTATTATCATTAAACGATCGAAAGTGTAGAGTTTTTCATTAAGGACATTGCCCACCATACTTCGCTTTTAATAATTCGATTGCAGTTTTTTAAACGAAAAAAAAAAATAAAATAAAAAATAAAAATAAAAATAAAAAAAAAAAGTAAAGTCAGTCAGTTTTTATGAATAGCATTACACTTCTACACGGCTGTTCTTCTAATTCCTTACAGTGTGCCATGAAAAAAATGATTAACTTTATAACAAATTAAAATATTGGAAAAAAAGTAAAAAAAATATAGTTGAGACATATACTTAAAAGAATCAAACGAAAAAAAAAAAAAAAAATTTTGGCACTTTGAGAAAATCCTATATGTATTTCACTCCTTAAGTTAAGTTGATAATCAATAGAATAAAGATTTAGAGATTAGATTAAAAGTTTTTTATGTATACCTACAGTTAAAAAAGAAAGAAAACTTTTTGTATGGAGCCTAAAAAAAAAAAATTCAATTTACGCAATTTAAATCACTTATGGCTTGCAGGGTACAAAAATTAATTACTCAGTCGTTTATTTACTTTTAATGAAGTAAATAAATTATTTAATATGTAAATTTATTGTTTTTTTTCCCAGACCTCTAGATAATGTGTGAAATGCATTTGTTTTGTTTGTCACTTAAATCGCAAATAGATTTGTAAACCGTTTAATTTTTATCACGCTACCAAATTCTCGCGATAACACTATATTATATGAGAAAACGAGACACATACATATAATATATATATATATAAAATTAAATAATTAACACAATAGTTTATATTATGTTTTTACCTCATTAACGTTCATGTTGCTTTGTGTGCCTGAACCAGTTTGCCAAATGACTAAAGGAAAATGATCATCATAAAGCTTTCCTGAGATAACATCATCAGCAGCCTTTGATATAGTATCACTTATTTTGGGATCTAAACCGTATTCTTTATTAACTTCGGCAGCCGCCTTCTTCAAAATGCCCATAGCCTGAATTACGGGCTTAGGCATACGTTCGCTTGGTCCGCCTATTGGAAAATTAATTTGCGAACGCATAGTCTGAGCCCCATAATATTTATCAGCCGGCACTTTCAATTCACCAAAGGTATCAGATTCCAAACGATAATCCTGCATAGCCTGAAAGTAAAGAAGAAAAAAGTAAAAAAAAAGAATTAATTTCAGAAAATATATATATATTTTATTTTAAAAATGCAAAAATGCAAAAATGCAAAGTCGGACTTGTTTTATAATCCCTTACCATTTTGTTGTATAATTTACAGTAAACTAGATTTACAAGTAATGCAAATGCTGCAAATAGTTTTTTTTTTTTTCGTATTATATGTAACTGCTCGCTTAATTTATGGTGCAAATTCGACTCTAGAGATAAACTTTTTTCTTGTTTCTATGTATATATTTATATGAGTGAATTGTTATCATTTAAGTATTTCTATGTTTTCTTTTTTAATTTCTACTCAATTCTCTTGTAATCTATGATTTAAAAGCTTTAATTGTGCTTTTGTTTTTCACTTTTAATTTACTCGGCTTAGCGATTATAAGAAAACAACACAAACAGCGCTAGACTATATATACTTATGTGAGGTAGAAAGAATTTCATGGAGAGTTTATATACGCAAAATTTTTTTATAGGAATAATATTTTAATTCGTCATCTTTTCCTAATTACACCGACATTGGCTGCACCTGTATTTATGTACAAAATGAGTTTTATCATATAAATCTTAATTGCGCATATACGTGCTAACTGCGCTTAAAAACCATTCTTTAGAAAATCGAACAGTTACAAAAGTTTTCTTTGTAAATAAATATGCGCGATTTCATATTTAAAATTTATTGCTATATGAATTAGCGCCATCACTGAATCATTTAATGTTGAAATGAATTGAATCAATAATGTACAGTGAAGTTTATGTGCAACGGTTAACTTTTTCATATGTATGATGTTATATGAGTATAGTGCTTTTTTTTTTTCTTTTTTTGGTTATAAATAGCTAACGGATAGAGGGACATTACTATTCAAATCAGATAAATTTAAATTTCAAATACTTGATACCTTTTTATTTGAGAATCTTTGCATTTACAATAAATTTATTTTCTATCACATAACAAAAGATTGCTTTCGGTTTGAGAAGCCTTTTCATAAAGTTTTCCGTAGAAATATTATACGATTATTTAATATATTTATCTCACATTATAACGGTTCAAGGGAAGTGATTAATTTGGTTTAAGGGATTCGATTACATACATACATTCAACTATTATTCCATTTCTATAATTTTTCAATACGTAACAGGGCATGCAACATTGTTCCTGTTTTAAGTTTTGTCAATTTAGCGCTTATAGAAATATTTCTTTATTTCATTAAAAGGTCTATGCAACAAAATTAGTGGATAACATAAAATAGAGAAGTATACTTTATACATTTTAATTGTCAATACCCTATCCTATGTATTAAATCAAAAACATTGTATAAACAAAATGGAATATATCACGCTGATATCTAACTAAAGTTGATCGAATAGTTATTGAAATATATATTAGGTTGGGGAAAAAGAAATCCATCCAATCTTATATGAACTTCACTTTATTGACATTTCGAATTGGAAAATAATGGATTTCTTTTTCCCCAAACTAATATATAATATAATAACATTAAAATGAAAGGTTTCAGTAAATTTTGAAGTTCTATTTTAGCTATGGTATCGAATCTATATATGACAAATGGATTCGAATTTTTAACTAAATCAATTTTAAATGAAGATAAAAAAAACTAAAGTATTTTATTTTGTTTTTGATTATACAAAATTTGTTAAATCTATACTATCTGTTTTACCTACTAAACAACTCTGTATTATTATTACCCTTTATGCCGGTTGTTTTACCGTGCAGGTTTTGGACACGTTACAAGTTAGACGTGATTTTTGTAAAAAATAAGGCGCAAAACTTTAATATGTGGAAATTTCTATTTTCAAATTAATTTAAAAGACAATGAATCAGTCTAAAGTTAATCGTCTCGAGACTATTTTTTTGTTATTAACTTATTAAAAATTATAACAAAGTTTAATTTCACGGCCATGCTAGTTAAAGTTCATTTGATAGGAATCTTAGAAGAGTACATAAAGTTAAAATGTGTTTTGGGCTACAATTTTACAAAAACTTAATTTCTTATCAGAAATTTTAATCCTTAACGTTGAGGTTGAAAAGCCAAAAATGTGAAAGAAACTTTTTCTACTTGTCACACATAGTACGCAAGTACACAGACGTCCTTTTTTTTTTGACGGGCATAGCAATGGTATGAGAGACACCAAACTGATTTGGAATAAGTAAAATAAAAAAATAAACTTTTACGACTTATAATACAACAGATGATCGATCGTAAGCATTTTGCGTTGTGTTTTGTGTTATATATTGTAATTTGTGTGCCGCTAGTTTTAAATTTAAGCAAACCCAACTAAAAATAAATAACAACAAATATATATTTATGGAACTTTATATGAGAATAGTAAAGTAGTGCTTAAAGTCGCGATCTAATCTCAGTTTTACAACATTTTGGGCTTAGTGCTAGCGCAACTTGAGAGACAAATACATTATGGATGATTAAAGAATTGGACTTGATTTAATTTCAACGCAGTATTAGCTTGATAAACAATTGAAAGGTAAGTAAAATTTGTTCACTTTTATTAAATAAATTTTATTTCACAGATTGGTATATATTAAGACTATGAAAAAAATTTTACTTTATTTTAATACTTAATCTGCTAATTGTGTCTTTTAAAAGTCGGAAGTGTTAAAGAAAAGTACGATAAGCATACATGCTACGCTAAAAAATTGTTGAAGTCATACACAAGGTATTATCGTCAAATCATAATAACTTAATTCTTAAATTAAATTATACTCTACAGCATTATGATTGGAATTTATTAAGAAATGTAAGGAGAAAGACAACGTTACTGCTTTTCGTTTCGAGATATCGTTCAAAAAAAGCTTTCATATAACGGCTTTAGGATTTTAACCGAAATTTCCAAGTGATTTGAATTTTATAAAGCTCACATAAAGCAACTCTGACTACTATTTTAACAACGAGTTATGATTATTTAATGTATAAAGATTTCCAGTCGGTATTTTGTGCCGGCATAAATTATTAGATTCAATATCTGCAAATTTTATCTTATACGTCAAAGTTGAGGACATTTCTTTTTTATACGTGTAGTTGAATGTTTTTTATGAGTAAAATATGAACTTTCTTAGTCATTATGCAGCTTGGCTATTTTTCGAGGATTTTCATATTTCTTGTCGGGGAAACCGAGTAGTTTTAAATAACAAACGCGACGAATATCTAAGATGATTTTTGAAAATTACATAACCTTTTAGATATATAGGACAGGAATTGTGTTATGAAAGTTCGTTGTTTTGCACTTGCCAAAAGACAAAAACTTACCAAGGCCGATGTATTAATCCAACGTGTTTTACTTAACTGTTGCACGACGCTGCACAGCGAAGAACGTTGTATCAATTGAGAAATCATTTTTTTTCGGCTTTTTAAACGCTGCGACAGATTTTTTTTGGAAATTTCTTCCTTTCCTGATATTTATCTGCGGACCCCCAAAGTACCAAATTTGCAAACTTATTGGCAAATGCACAAGAGCAGTGAAGCTGGCAGAGATGCCGGAAAATAAGTGATAAGCAGGGTTACCAGACTGTTCAAGAAGCAAGCGTCAGCATTTGGAATTTGCAGTACTGCACAGCCAGATTGTATGCGTGATCCATTACTTGACTATTCTATCCATATGATCTATTTGACGTGTGCCTGATCCATTTATTTGTCGTTTGTATGATTTTACAAAAAAATATCTAAACTAAATAAACACGTATCCTATTCATATGATTTATTTGATATGTGCATGACCCTTATCTGATTAAGAAGAATAAGAAGAAACATATGTATGTAAATAAAGGTATGTAAACCAAACTCCTTGGTTTCATATCTTAATGAATTTTCTATAGCATTAATTACGGTAAATTGTAAATATCAGTTTAATGTGTAGAATTAAAATCGGAAGACATGTATTAAATTGTGGGTTCCGAACGTTATCCGACATATTAGCAAACAAACAAAGATTGAAATTTGAAATATAAGTTTAAAAGAAGTTTGTTGTGTATATACTTTCGGATTATTGTTTTATAGAAAACGTTTACCCCGTGAAAGTTCTAGCACCCTAACGCTGGTAAATCAGCTGGCTTAGAAAAGTCTTCTTTGATAGCCTCGGCTATAGCTTTAGTCGCTATTGCCAGTGTTGTAAAATTTTGTCGTCAAACATGTCTTCATAATAGAAATGTGGACAATTCAAGCTTGAACGCTTTCGCAGATAATGGCAGGATCAGAAAAATAATAAAAAATACCATTTATTGCAGATATTGATTTGATATCAAGTTATTTGACCAGTTCAATGCAAAAATATTACTCATATTATTATTATTAATATTACTCGTCCTTTTGGCATATTAACAATTCAGAAAAACTTTGTAGTTGTTTTATATTGCCTTGAGAGAGGCACGGAGGGGACATTACGAGACAAGAATCGCTCGTTTATCATATTTACTTGATAAAGTTTGAAATTTTTAGTGGTACAAATACTAAGTACAATTGGTGTAATGTTCAGTGGTAAGGTTGTGTAACATAATAAAGTCACGCTTGTATGCTCACAAATTCTAGCATATGGGAAGCAATGCAGATGAAGACAATGAAGTCGCGCATTTTCCTTCTTTTTTTTTCTCCCACAAGCATGGAAAATAAGCGCGTTTTTATTGTGTTGTACAGTCTACGTATTATTTTTCTTTTCTTTTTAAGATGACAAATTTTTAAAGGTAGGCAACTCTGTTTAAAAGCTAATGTATTTTAGAGGGCGCTTTAGAAGGATTTTTCTTAAAGATAAAGCATACAAAAGTGGTAACTTTGTTTCCTTTTGTTTGTGACATTGGTGCATATATAGTTTGCAATCTTCTGCGTTTTCAACGCTTCAATTTTTGTGAGGAGAAATTGTTATAATACGAAAGAGAATAGATTTATTTAAATATATATAATGGAACGGCCACAAAAAATGCCCAAAGTGGCTAAGGTGAAAAATAAAGCTCCGGCTGAGATACAAATTACCGCGGAGCAATTGTTACGCGAGGCCAAGGAACGTGATCTAGAAATTTTACCACCGCCTCCGAAACAAAAGATTTCCGATCCCGCCGAGTTAGCCGATTACCAGCAACGCAAACGGAAATCTTTCGAAGACAATTTGCGTAAAAATCGTATGGTTGTTAGTCATTGGATAAAATATGCGCAATGGGAAGAATCGCAAAGGGAGATACAAAGGGCACGATCAATTTGGGAACGCGCTTTAGATAATGATCATCGTAATATTACCATTTGGTTGAAATATGCCGAAATGGAAATGAAAAACAAGCAAATAAATCATGCACGCAATTTATGGGATCGTGCTGTGACGATAATGCCTAGAGTCAATCAATTCTGGTATAAGTATACTTACATGGAAGAGATGTTAGAAAATGTAGCTGGTGCTCGGCAAGTGTTTGAACGCTGGATGGAATGGCAGCCGGAAGAACAAGCTTGGCAAACATATGTTAACTTTGAGCTTCGTTATAAAGAAATTGACAGGGCTCGAACGATATATGAACGGTTTGTGTATGTGCATCCGGATGTAAAAAATTGGATCAAGTTTGCCCGTTTTGAAGAGACGCATGGTTTTATACATAGTGCTCGTCGTGTTTATGAAAGAGCAGTGGAATTTTTTGGCGATGACTTTATTGACGAACGTTTATTTATTGGATTTGCCCGGTTTGAAGAGGGTCAAAAGGAACATGATCGTGCCCGTGTGATATACAAATATGCTTTAGATCATTTACCTAAAGAAAAAACTAAAGAATTGTATAAAGCCTATACAATACACGAGAAAAAGTATGGTGATCGGGCGGGCATTGAAGATGTAATCGTTTCAAAGCGTAAATTCCAATATGAACAAGAAGTGGCCAGTAATCCACAAAATTATGATGCATGGTTTGATTATCTACGTCTAATTGAAGGTAATACTCGTAACAGAAAAAAACTGTTTGATAATAATTTTTATATAATTTATAGGTGAAGGCAATTGTGAAGTTACACGCGAGACCTATGAACGTGCAATTGCTAACGTTCCTCCTGGTAATGAGAAAAATTATTGGCGTCGTTATATTTATTTGTGGATAAATTACGCTTTATTTGAAGAATTGGAAACTGAAGATTTAGAGCGTACTCGACAGATTTATAGAACCTGCCTTGAACTTATACCGCATAAAAAATTTACTTTCAGTAAAATTTGGCTTTTGTATGCTCAGTTCGAAATAAGATGTAAGGATTTAAATAAAGCACGCAAGACACTCGGCACGGCTATCGGCATGTGTCCCAGAGATAAACTATTTCGTGGTTATATTGAGTTAGAAATACAGCTAAGAGAATTTGATCGCTGCCGATTATTATATGAGAAGTTTTTGGAATATGGTCCGGAAAATTGCGTAACATGGATGAAATTTGCAGAATTGGAGAATCTTTTAGGCGATACAGAACGATCTCGAGGCATTTATGAATTGGCTATACAGCAACCACGTTTAGATATGCCTGAATTGCTTTGGAAAGCTTATATAGATTTCGAGGTATCGCAAGGAGAATCTGAACTAGCACGAGAATTGTATGAAAGATTGTTGGAGCGTACGCAACATGTAAAAGTATGGATATCTTACGCCAAATTCGAATTGAGCACGGAAAATCCTGAAACGGAAGACAAAGAAATGAGTCTACGTTTAGCCCGTAGAGTGTATGAAAGAGCAAACGACACATTGAGACAAACGGGAGACAAAGAAAGCAGAGTTCTGTTATTAGAAGCTTGGAGGGACTTTGAGAAAGAATCTGGCAACCCCGAGACATTAGAGAAAGTCATAGAGAAGATGCCAAGAAGAGTTAAGAAAAGGCAAAAAATCGTTTCGGAGAATGGTGTGGAAGAGGGTTGGGAAGAGGTGTTCGACTATCTGTTTCCAGAAGATGAAATGACCCGTCCTAATCTTAAATTATTGGCTGCAGCTAAAATGTGGAAACAAGCAAAATTAAATGAAACTACAGAAGAGCTAAGTAATAAAGATAACTGATAATGAAGATAAATAAAAAGATGCACAGATAATTTTTAAATATTTAAAATTTATTTAAAACGCAATAATAAAGTAAACGTAGAGTAAGCATATTTCATTAGCTGGAAAAAAAAAGAGAAATATTTGTTAAAAAATTAATTGTGAGAGTTTTTTTTTAATCGCTTTTTTACGAACCAATAGAAATGTTGGCAGATCTACTGGTATATAGGAGCCAGCGTAAATTATGGCGTGCCGCTGTGTACGCATTAAAGTAATGATAAGATTTCGACGAAAGGCTAACGTTTGAGATATCCAACCGCATTCGTAAAAGGCATCAACTAAAGCCAAGCTCTGAGCGCTCATATAATGACCAAAATAACAAATTATAAATACTTCCATAGTGGCAGCAAAAAAGAAGATAAACGATAGGATTTGAGCGCCGTAATTCGATTCATCTAATAAATATAAAACATGTAAACCAGCAACGCATTGAACTAACGCGGTACAAATAAATTGAGCTAAACAAGCTTTAGAAAGGATTTTTTGTATCATATCGTAAAGTCTGAAAATAAAAGATGAAATCCGAATATGACTCATTAGCTGCTGAAATAATCCTAATGTTATAATATTGGCTATAAAATCTAGCATTTTTTTAATGATATAACAAACCGCGAGGATTCTACATTTATATTTATTTTAGTTTTGAATATATTTGCAATAATAATAATGACTTTATAAATCGCTTCTAATATAATCGAGAAAAAAAATTGTAGGAAATTGTTTATTTAAAAATCGAATTGTTTTTATGTTTAGTGAAAATGAAGGTAATGATGATGCTGCGATTTAGCTTTCCATAGAAGTTGTTTATGTTACTTGCGTTTTGTTTGAAAAAATCCCAAGAAAAATTTTTCTCAAATAATATTATTTAAAGGAAATATTTGAAAATTATCGAGAGAAACACGAATATACAAGTAGTAAAAGACATTTAAAGGGAGAGAGAGAGAGGGAAAGAAAGAGAGCCGAGAAAAGTAATGTTCGGCGTTCGTCGTTGTGATCCATTGAGTAAAACATGAACGAAGGTAGATAAAGGCGTTGGAAAATCATTATTTAGACTTAGAGAAGATACCAAAGAAATGTTAAACTGTTAGAAAATGATTTAGTCTTGATAATTCCCGCTATTTATTTAATATAATGCGAGTTAATGGCAATTAGTAAGAAATCTGAAAAACGAAGTTTCAAATTAATATCTGCCACAACTTGAAAAGTTTGAGTTTTTTTTTTTTTTACTTAGTAATAGACGCATTATAATGATGTTTTTAAAGTTAACGTTTAGTGATTCATTAGGAAAATAAGCTATGTTTTAACCCTCTGCATTGTCAGACATGACTAAGTGGACTCAAAGTGTTTTCTAAATTCTGAATATATAATAGTTTGGGGAAAAAGAAATCCATTATTTTTTCGGTAAATGG
>KK351069.1:1218912-1237715 GCA_000671755.1 Glossina brevipalpis | reverse complement strand
ACAATATCTGGAAATAAAATTAAAATACTTTAAGTACCTAGTCGTATCGGTTTATTGGGAAATGAGCAAGCTGATCGAGCGGCGAAATCTACTTTCTCTGCACCTATAATTATGGACGATATCATGGAAAAGTTGGATCTTCAAGGATACGTTGCAAAAAAAGTGAAAGAGAAAATCATGGAATCTAATCAATAATATAATCATCAGTACTATTCTTCTTTTATTCCAGATCTTGTTCCTCTAATATATCCAAATAATATTAACGAAGTCAAGATTAGACCGTTTTAACGGAACAACAGGAATCTTGATGGAAATCGGATGGAACGGCGGAAGTTTTTGCGGATATACGTAAACACCCCCAAAGAGTTAAGATGGACTATCTTTTAGTATACCGATCGACTTAGCTTCATTTTCGATTTAGGCAGTCTGTTTATCGTATGTTCATCCATGATTTTTTTTATTAATCTAGGGACCGAAATTATTAAGATGTTTTTGATGAAATTTCGCAACGCGTTTCGTTTCGTTTTCGAAATTTGATTATTTTTGGAAATTTTTCCAATCGGAAGTTTTCTCAATTGGAAATCTCCTCAATTGGAAATTTTCTCAATTGAAAATACACTTAACTGGAAATTTGGAAATTTAATTAATTTTGGAAAATAAATTGGAAATTTCCTCGATTGGAAAATTTGCACGGTATTCTATGGTAGATTGTGTTTCACGGTATTCCATAAATATAGAAAAAATCTGCCACGCCCAATTATTAAAATTTAGTTTTCTCTCCTCTTTTTAAGATAAAGATGGTGGGTATAAAAGATTCGGCACAGCCGAATATAATTTTCTTGTTTATTACTATTTCATGACGAAAATAAGTGAAGAATTGTATTAAGTGAAGTAGTGTAGGGCATCTAATGGCGGACCCTTTCCGACTATAATGCTGTTACTTGTTTTAGTTAAACCAATTTAGAAATATTTTAAACGATCTTTATATGTTACAACTTTACTAAAAAATCACGTCGCTTCACGCTCTTGGTGTAAAAAGTGTATATATATACTTTTTTAGGTTACAATTTTCAGCAGATTTTTTTTCTTAAATAGAAAACTAGGCCTTTAAATGCTTAATTGAATTTCGAAGATCAAATTTGAATCCGTTCACAACACTTTGAAGAAAGTATGTTTTATATAATACTGTTTGTTGTCTACAACTTAGAATCCTTTAGCAAATGTCGATCGCTATATATTAATATTCGGTACAAAAGTGTACCTAATCGGCCAATAATAAGTATTAAAAAAAAAAAAAAGTTTATCTGCCGAAGCAGAAGGATGCTTTCTAATAATTTTAGTCTAAATATTTGCGTAGATTATGAGGAAATCTAAATTTTAAATAAAAAATACGAAATTAATTTAATTTTGAAAATTTTATTTTTTAACGCAAATTAATTATTTTGTTTCTTGTAAAGCCATTCCGAGTATCGAAGGTGGATGATAAGACGACTGGTAGAAAATTTACTTGCCACCGCCACCACCACCACCACCACCACCGCCGCCATAAANCCACCTCCGCCGCCACCGCCACCGCCTCCTTGAGGTTCAGGCACAGGATTTGGTGAACCTGTGGTTGAATTATGAAGTTGAATAAATTTTTTTCGTTTTTTTCTCGATGACGTTTACTCACCCATAGCTACAGCTATCAAAGCTAGTACCGAAGCTAATATGCTAAATAATTTCATGTTGAAGTAACAATGTGATGCTCTGAAGATCTCACAGCTTTATTTATACGAAAATTTCATACCATAATTTATTTAATATGAAATAACGACATATAACATATTTATTTATTGATTTATTTATTTTTTTTTTTTCGTTCAATTAATGACATATGAGCATTGAGCCTGATAACCATATTCATGGTCAATTCCATATGGGTTTTTTTTTAGAAAAAATTAATATTAAGTTTTCTAAAGTATTTAAATTCTAAGAAATTTAATCAACTGTTTAAGTGCATTGCGCATTTCGTTTATAAAATAAATAAATTATAAGGTTACAGTCGGACAAGGCAGACTATTAAATACTCCTCATCATTTCGTTTAATACAAAACTTAATTTATTTATATTTATCGTGAAATATCAAAAATTATGTTTCGTTATCTCATGTAAGTATTTACTTTTCACGGGTACTCTTATGTAGAAAAAAAAAAAAATGCTCGAAATATAATAATTTATATATCAAATTATTATTCTGGACTAATTTGCATTATAAAATAGTAAAAATTAGACATTTTTGTTTCCTATGAAGGCTTTATATATTTTTTATATACGAAGGTTTATATGGGAGAGTATTCATCGGATCAAAATTTTCCGTATTTAATGAAGTAAGTTAAAATACTATGTTCCACCGATTTTTATAAAAAATTTTGTTCGTATAACAACCTTTTTAGAATCGAATATTATATGTGAACAGTGCCTGTAAAAATTATTCGTTCAAGCCCACTTTTCATTCTTGAAGCAAAACATGCCAGTATAGTAAATCTGATCGAAATAAATTATAAATTTGCGATCCGTTGATTCGATAAAAAATCTAGTGGACGTACAGCCATACTTAAGTAGATTGATTGAGATATACAAGATAGTGTAGAACCTTCCCATAAATTTAATATACTTTACATTCAAGCAATGGTGCAGGTAAGTAAAGTGTAGGTAAATATTTATTTACAAGCAGCTCTAGTTCTATTAAAAATAGAGGGAAAGGTCAGTGCTTGCATGTGGTCGTGTGTTTACAATTTCTACAATTTTGTTCGAATTACAATTTTCTAAGAAATTGTTTCTGGTTTTTTTTCCATTAATATACGATGATAAGAAGACTTGAGGAACTTGATTTATTTTCTTTTGTTTTGTTTTTCTTTTTGGTCATTGTGTGTTAAGGCTACTTATTTAAGTTTTAATTAAATCATAAGTGTAGCATTAATTAAATATTACAACATTGAATTGCATTTATTTGTTATTTATAGATAGTTGTTTTGATAGATTGTACAATTAATTTAATAAGTTTTCTTTTTTTTTGTGTCATTTAATTAAATTATAGATTATTTATAATTTCATCTTCAAATTTTTGAGTTTTTTTGCTATCGTTTTAATTTTTTGTACTTTTTCTGAACGTATGACAAGAAATGAATTTGTAAAATTTGTATGCAACAAAACTATATTATTTCTTTCGATTTTGATAATTTTTGAGTAATTCTGATCAAGAACATATCTATAATTTCCCAAATCTCTGACAAATATCAGGTGGGCTGATAATTTCGTAGGCTGACGCATAGATGGCTCTACTAGTATTAAATCCATATGATTTTAAATTAGCCACAATCTTCAAAAGACACGTGTGTAAATTTGATAGTTATTTCACTATTAGTATATAAATTATAGCATTTTTAGTGCCATCTATATGTCAGCCTACGAACTTTTCAGCCCAACTGTTATTTTTATGGCGAAAAACTACAAAGTTCATATTGGTCTGAAGACAAAACAAAAAAGACATTTTAACACACATTCATTTTAGATGTGCATTGTCCGCGGTTTGTTGTAAGATTACTTAAGCGGGTAAGATGTGTGCTTTTGAATGTTTTTTATCTGTGTGTGTGTGCTTGCATAAATGTTCAATACAGGGATGATGCCTTTGTTTCCTTACTTCTCTTTCTTCTGCAAGTTTGTTGGCAAATTTATTAAGAGTTTTCTTTGGGAAATTGATTTTTTAATTCACTACATCAAAACCATGCAATGTCTTGGAAGTGGGTAGCCTATGCGGATGATGGAGAAGAGGTGGGGGATGGTGTAGAGAAACGTTGATAGAATTTACTGTTAAATCTTTAATGTGAGCATATTTTTGAATTGTTCAGTGAAATGTCTTAGAATATTTCTGCTTCTTTTCGTTTTTTCACATCACATGCGGCTTAGTAAGACCAGGAGATGTTGTGTAATGGACATTTTTTGGACATTTACATGCTAATGAAATTGAGAAAATTAAATGCAAGGACCAAGATTAAAGTAGTTACGGAATGATTTCTTCATTTCCTTTATTTTTTTTTTTTTTTAATTTTATATTTTCTACGGCAACTGATGCAAGTGTATTTGATTCTTAATTCATTGATAGATGGTAGGTTTACGTTGTATCATCAGTATATCGTGTTTTATATTTATGTTATAAAAGCAAAGAAAAAAAATCTTATATCCTATGATTGACTGATCTTCTTTAATCAATTTTAATAATATTTATTAAGCTATATATCGAATGTACAGAAATTAGTTAAAGCAAAAGTTCAGAATATGAACCAATTTGAAGCGAAGAGTTTATTCTACAATTTTAATATGTCTTACAGAATGTTAAAAACTATTACAAAAATACTGTTGTTTCGTTGAAAATGGACTCATAAGTATCATATGTATACCAGTCTTCTTATAAAAATTTTTTAAAATGTTCTCTCTGAATCATTCTCAAATTTTTCGATGATAAACGATAAGAACGAGTTACGAGTTTCGAGTTCTTGAATATGAGATAAGATTTAATTCGTTTTACCCGTATTCTCTAATTTTATTTTATATTTTTAATTATTATTTATTTTTTGGTCATTTTTTTTTTTTTTTTACTTGGAACTAAAATATAATACAACTAAAACATATAAAATTAAAAAAAAAAAAAACCTTTAAAGGACATGACTATTTTCTCTTCGGCAAACTACTTTATTTCTAAAGCTAATGAGGGTCATATAGTTCTCTCATGTGAACTATAAATTCTTAAAATAACGCAAATTAATACTGATATGTGAATTTGTGTTTAAAAATTTCGAATTTTTGCTTTTGCTTTGTTTATTAATAATCATTAGAATCTTTCAACGAGTAAAGTACGAAAGTAATGAGTATGTAAAGAAGCATCAATATTGAAATAAAATAACTTACATTGCAAAATGTTTCAATGATTCGCTTTTAAATATCGAGAAATTTCTCAAATTTGCTCGTGTTCTTTAAATTAACTTCTCTTATCCCCTTATTTATTTCTAGTTTTTCTTTCTTTTGTCAGAATTATTTTTAGAATTTAATAGACTTTTATGATAATTGATGTAGAAGTTCGCTTTCAATTATGTGGGTGCTAATCTATATAGTATTGAAAGTATTTATAAGTGCGATATAAACAAAAATAAGAAATTACATTTCATTCTATACATCTGGATATGTCTATGAGTTAATGTTTACATTCAACTTCTCGTACGTTTCAAGAGAGCCTCTGAACGAAATGTACTGAGACCTATCTTAGACATTATCTCTCATATATTAAGAATCTTAGATTTGCATTTACTTTAGCAAGTATAGCATATTGTGTGAACGTATAATTGTTTTGCTTTGGTTTCAACTATAAAAGCCTTAGTTGCTTGGAGTGAAAGACTTGTTCTCGAAATGAAGTCGTTGTCGTTACTTATTTTGTGTGTTTTGATCGCGAGTTGCTTAGGTAAAGCTCAGCGTTCTGGAGGTGGCGGCGGATCTACCAATGGAGGCGGTGGCGGACCGAATGGAGGAGGTGGTGGCGGACCGAATGGAGGAGGTGGTGGGGGACCGAATGGAGGAGGTGGTGGGGGACCGAATGGAGGAGGTGGCGGCCCTAATGGTGGCGGCGGTGGCGGTCCCAACGGCGGTGGAGGTGGCGGTCTTAAGGGGGGAGGTGGTGGAGGACCTTTTTGAAGTCTTGATTTTTCTTTTCAAATTCTTAAATCTCTCTCTATAAATTGTTTCCACTAGAAAAATTAAAGTATTGAATATTTTGTTTTTTAAAAATTTATTTCTATTAAATATTAAAAATATTACATGAATAAAATATTAAAAATTATTATTATATAAATATACATTATTAAGTTTACAGTATATGCAAATTACAAAAAGTAATAGTAATGAGTCATCAGCGTATCAGTGGATTTTATTCAATATATATATTCAATATCTAGTCCCACCATAGGTTGTTGATATAAAGAATATAGGAAATTTGTAAATAAAACAAGTAAAAATAGCATAGTCGGGCAAGGTAGCAGAAATTTTATATGAGATCAAGTCCAAAATCGATTTCGTTCATTTTTCTAACAATTTACTCTTATGGATCAATTTTCCTTATAAAATTATAAAAAATCTCATCTTTTTGTCATATAAATATGTATTGAGATGTTGAAATAAAATTTTTCAGTAATTCGTACTTCATAGTAGATATCAATGCATTTTAAAAAATGAATATTTTTTGTTGCCAATTTTCCTTGATAAGTGTAAAATGCAAACTCTTGTATAGTCTAGAGTAAGTAGATGTAAAGTTAAAGCTTTCTTTATCTCTAGTGTATAGAATAAATAAATCTATATAGATATACACAATATACAGATACGATTGTGTAGTAGTCTTAAAAAAAAAAAAAAAAAAAAAAAAAAACCTATATCTTACAACCTATACGAGCTGTTGATCTCAACTATGGAGTAATTATTTTCGATTTCCATTTAGGGAATGAGTGCAAAAATGATGCTAATCGATTCATTGACAGAGTCTTAATATACTGCAATAAAGTACACTAGGTTTGCTTTGTAGCATATAGAAATCTGTATCAAAGATCCGGCAACATTTATACAACTATAGATGATATAGCGCGCGCGATTAGTGTAAATTTTTTAACTTTCATGGTTCTTGTTTATGTGACTGTTGCTTACGGTCGGAAAAATTGAAATAGAAAACTGAAACCTAACGAATATACTTTTATGTATGTACTTACTTAATTAGTTTAACTTACAAATCTTGCAGATACGTATGATATATATCCTTAAAACTTTATATATACATTTTCAAAGATCATCATAAACGGACGTGATTCACTAATAAATACCCACAATAGGCAAAAAGTTTTTACTTACAGTATATAGAAGACATTCACTTAAAAGTCGGTATAAATATTTCTTTGGGAAGATGAAGAGAAGAATGCCCAAATGTTGATGTATATTATATTGATTTGAGATATTCAAAATTCAAATAACCAAAAAAACATACATACTTTGATATATTTATATATATTTTATTTCATATAAAACAACTTATATAATATTATAAATGAAACAATACATGATAATATTATATATGATAATATATTTACGGCTATAACCGCTGCTCATTTGTTGCTGGCTGTCTTATGGACACAAAAATTGAATTAAAAGACTGCAATCTGATCTCAATTAATGGCGTATACGCCTTCAACCGCATGTTCGAAGGTGAAAATTTTAAAATATTTTCGCTAACAACTCGTATACGCTAAAGTGGACTTATAGTCTTTAATTAATTACGAGTAAAATCACAAAAGCAATTAGACTTTCGATATCAGAATGGTTTTGATCGGTCAATTGATGAAATTACAGTCAATTCTTGTATAGCGCGATGTTTTTATAATGCAAATTTTCATATAATGTGAAACGAGAATTGCGATAGTTCTTCTATAATGAGTTTTTCGTGCGAGAATATTCCAACACAGTTCGAATGATTTGAAAAATGTATTTATGACTGCATTTATTTAATGTGTTAAAATTTTGTTTTTGACATTTATAAAGTTCTCCTAATTCTACTTATCGGTAAATTTTCGTAAAAATAAGTAAAAATAAATAAAGCATTGCTTTCATTTAATTTATTTTATGGTTGGTGAGTCAATTTATTTATTACTAAGATAAGAAGTAACACGTTATGAATTCATTTTCAATTTCAATTATTAAATGTGAGGCAGTTTCTCCATATAACACGATAGTAATTTCCATATAACGCGCTATAAATTAGTTTGATTTATTTGATTTCTATTTACTTTTCTCACAATGCAGTTCTCGTAGAAAACACGAAATGCTTTTATTTGAATTAATTTCAAGTTTTGATATCAAATAGTTTCCATATAACACGATACGAATTAAACGCATTAAAAAAGATTTGACTGTAATAGCAAGGTAAGTAGAACTTTATTATCTCTTGTAGGGATCTCTAGGTTTCTGGTCTAGCATTTAAAAATATGTATCAGAAAGTTTTTTAAAGTTTCAATTCAATTCAACTATGGCTAAGTCAAATCTGTTTGGATTGCTTTCTATCTAAAGATATAATAATAATTTAGATATAATTATGATTGTTTTCTTCAGATCAAATATTAAAATTAATGTCCCGCCATAAACACTGAAATTAATGTAAAGATAGTTTGCTAATATTTAATCAATTATTTAAAATTTTCGAAAGGATAGTAACAGACTAAGTTTAGAATGTAAGCCCTATAAAAGGCCGATAAGATTAGAATTAAAATTGTGCATAATTATAGGAGTTTGCATTTTCTGTTTTCTGCTTTGTGTGAAATCCTCGAACGCGCTAACCTTGAAAAGTTATTAAAGCTTTACTAACGATAAGTATTCATAACTCATTTTGCAATTAAATATCGTGTGTTTCAATTTTTATATTACTTTATTTAATTATTTATTCTCGTTAATACTTTGTTGAGATGTTCTAATATTAATAAAATAAAATAAAATACTTCAAACATTCGCTTAACAGACATAAATAAACAATTGACAGTTAGTGAGTGTGGTGCTGTTGCACCAATCGGTATAATAATATGTATGCAAATATTTATTATTTTTTTTTTTTTTTTTTTTTTTTGCAAAATAAAATTAATATTCTAAGATGTTCTTGTGAACTAATCGAATTACAAATTGAGATTTTGTTACGTGTATAACAGATAATATTTGACTGCCCCCCTAACGTTTCAAATAACAAATGGTCTCCTCGTACGTAAAAGTTAGAATGTTTCCAAAGCTTATCTCTTTCGCTCACATAGGACTTTCATATATTTCATGAGGGTATGGCCTGTTGTTGTTCTAAAAATTTCTGTCAGACTTTCTCAAGTATAAAAGCAAGAGTTGTGTGAGGGATTTAAAGTTGTATTAAAAATGAAATTGACGTTACTGCTTGCTTTGTGTGTTTTATTGGGTAGCTGTTATCTAACTGAAGCTCAATATGGCGGTGGCGGAGGCGGTCCGTATGGTGGAGGTGGCGGTCCTTTAGGTGGTGGTGGCGGCGGTCCTACTGGCGGAGGCGGCGGTCCTTACGGCGGTGGTGGCGGTGGTCCTTATGGCGGTGGTGGGGGCCCTTATGGTGGTGGTGGTGGCGGACCCTACGGGGGTGGCGGTGGCGGCGGAAGTCGTCGTGGTGGTGGTTATTAAGCCTTAATTTTCTCATCTAGACAACTAGACAACTTTATAAAAGAGCAACTTTTCTGTTTGATTCACATTTAATAAATAATTGTATAAAATCTAATCTGTTTTTATTGAATATATTATTATATTAAATCTGTAATTGACTTTAAAGATTTTGTAAGTCGATTCAAAAAATAAAAATAAAACTGTAACGCTGTTTTAATAAGAGAAGTTATTATAAATTTCATGGCATTTTTCAACTATCACTGTAATTGTAATGATATTTGACAAATAAAAACTAAGAGAATTTTTAACTTAGAGTTGGGAAATGCGTACAGAAGGTGATGGTTTTTTAAAAAAAATATCATCTATCTGGATATGCAAACAAGATAAATTGTTGCATTTCTGGCTACAAAATTCCAATGGAAATAGTTAAACAACGACTCCAAATACAACGAGCAACGAGCATCGATAGGATTCTCTTGGCTAACGGTATAACTGAACATTATTTTCTTGGACGCCCTTTGGATTTTTTGATACTTCTTGAAATGAATGCTAAGAATGTAGTTTTATTGCATGTTTTGAAAAAAGTTTTAACGATGCTTCTTCGTTGACAGTAATAATTTGTTTTTGTGATTTCTTCACTTTAAAAGAGATTCTACGAATAATGCTCTGGTCGCCCAAATTCGTCAGTTGTTCTAGAAAACACAAATTGTTTTGGACGATCGAAAGATCAAAGCTGTAATCTCACCTCACACCATAATGATATCAAAAGGTCGTGAATATTTGTGTCCATGAGAAAGTTTTGTTTGAACTAGATGCCGGGTTGGATCATTTTTGATCCCAAAAAAAAAAAAAAAGAAAACAAAAAACGTATTGATAAGTCAAAGAGCTTTTTGCAGCTGTTTAGGCGGAATAAAAAAGGTTTTTTCAGCGATATTTGACAATAGATGCAACATGGATTTATCACAATATTCCAGAATCGAAACGGCGGTCAAGCGACCGAGTGGACAGTACAACCGAAGAAAGTCGCGTTTTTTCAAATTTATGACTGTAACTGTAAATTGTAACTTGTAAAATAATGATCGGAATGTCGGGAACTTTTAAGTCATCACCGCGTTCTAAAGCCGATACGATCTAAACATTATATGGGTTCTTCGTCAATAATGACAATAGCTACATACTTCTGAATAAATAAAAACATGCTCTAACACTTGTCTTCATTCTATTCTTTATATTATAATTTATATGAATATAAAATATCTGAAACGAGCAATACCAGGGTATAGGTAAACGAAATCATAAATATCGGCAAGAACAAACAAAATGAAAATTCTTGGAATCATCGTTCTTGGAGATCATTAGAGTATAAAATGTGTTACGAGCTGCTGCTTCAAATCAACGAACTCATCGTTAAGGAATGCTTTCAATAACAAGTGATGTAATTACGCCAAAACAGAAAATAATTGCAAATAAGGGAACAAGAGTATTATAAGTGGATTTTTCCGCATGACTATGTTCTGTCTTATATTGCAAAACATTTACATGAAACGTTAGTAACATTGAATTGGAAAGTACTACTACTATCCTCGCTATGTTTTTTTTCGTATCTTTTCTTTTAATTAATATTTCTTTCAATCAATAATTTCTTTACAGTTTTGCCCTTTTTTTTTATGACGATACCCGGAAAATGAGTGTATGGTATACAGATTAAATGAGAGATAAATCCGTGTGTGAAGTGTTTGTGTCTTATTTTCCTTGATATACCAAATTTTGTAAGAGGTTTTCTTGCTTTAAATTAAAATCATAAATTATCGTATTGAATAATATGTGTTTCTATATTGCCATACGTTAGCTAATCAGAAAATCAATATTTTTGTAAGCTTCCAACTGGAACATTATCGTAAATAAAAAAAAAAAAAAAATTGATTTTTATAATAATTTTTTTGTATAGAAATTTTTAAAAATATTCCAAAGTTGTGCTAATAAATATTATTATATAAGTATGTGTTAATCTTTTGGGTGTGTCCTCATATCTCTCACAACTGTTTACAGCTGCGATAATTATTACAATCATATGCATACAAATAAATTTTATGTCCAACATCGAACCTTAAAACAGTATATTAAATTTGATGCTTCTATTGCAACGTTCGCAAATCTTTAGTAAGCGATACTATGAAGTGCATACGTACATACATGCATTCTTGGTTTTAGCATGAAATTTTGACTTGATTTAATTATACGCTCGTTCGTTGCATGCTTTTTGAATTCGTTCTCTTTTGTCTTCAGAAATTCATCTCAAGAAACCTTTTAAGGCTTAAATTGAGTTTGAGAATTAATGCGATATCCTTATTAGTTCCTTTACAATAATAAAAATGACAAATTAAATAAAAAAAATCTTCATTCGTAAGTATTATTATCGGTAATCCAAGGTACCAATAATGTTCTAAGATTTGATAAAAAAATTGAGCATCGATAGTTCCGATCGGCCAATTAATGCATTTATAATTTCGTGAAAAGTTTTAACGATTGTTCAGATGGTGGGTATCCAAGAGTCTACCCCGAACGTATAAAGGTATAAAGGCCATTAATATTTTAATATGTTCACGTACAAATTAACCAGATACGTAAATCATGAATATTAGAATATTATTTCATTATTCCTAGCGTCTCATGCCACCACCACTCTCTAATTGAAGTATAGAAGTATAGAAATTTTTGCCAAAACTATGTCTCTTTCGCTCACATCTAATATGCATTCACTTATTTGATTCGGATTCCCCGTTGTTCTCCGATTAACGACAACTTCTATTACACTTTTTTCAAATATAAAAGCAAGAGTTGTTTGAAGTAAGGGCTTCAAAGTTGTTTTAAAAATGAAATTGACTTTATTATTCGCTTTTTTCGTACTGTTAGGCAGTTGTTGCCTGAGTGAAGCTCAATATGGTGGTGGTCGCGGAGGCGGTCGGTATGGCGGTGGCGGAGGTGGTCCATATGGCGGTGGCGGTGGTTCTTACGGTGGCCGCGGAGGGGGACCCTTTGGCGGCGCCGGAGGGGGTCCTTATGGTGGTGGCGGTGGGGGTGGCCCTTATGGTGGCCGCGGGGGTGGTCTTTATGGCGGTGGTGGAGGAGGTGGCGGTTAATAATTATTTTTTTTCCAAGTTGCCCAACTGATACGATGAAAACGTGCTCTATTAAAAGAATGGATAAATATTTGATTTAAATTTGATTAATAAAATAAAATTTATTACGTTTTTCTTAAATGTGATTAAAATGATTTGTGATAAAAATGAATGATATGGAGTTAATGAATAAAAAAAAAAAAAGAAAAAAAATAAATCTTATACTTGTGTTCAGAAAATAAGAACGATTTTTATTTTAAAAGCAGTCACACGATTCGAAAATTGTCACTAATATTTATAAAAAGTTTCCTGTCATTCGATTTTTTAATTTAAAGATTTGACCATCTTTTTTGACAAAGCGTGTAAAGAGGCAGCAAAATCTCTGTTTAGCCGCTTACGTGTTTACGCGAAATGAAAACTATGATATGGTTTCTTTAACTATAGAAAAAGAAAATTTAGTAATAATTTGGGGCAAATATCACACGTAAACGCGATGCCTGTGCAAGGGCATCCTTTTTGACTTTTTCTGAAAAAAAAATGATGCGAAGTGGCATTATTATCATAAAGAAGACAACTGTTAGTGGTTCTTCAAAATTGATTGAAGTGTTCCAGCTGATATCTGTAAGATGTTTAACATTTAATTGAAGATTTTTAAGTAAATGATCCGTTAATTTGTTGTTAATTTCATCTGTGATTAAGCTTGATGATCTTCCCGGGTTAGTTCAATTTGCGATTAAAGTTAATGATGTTCCCGGGTTAGTTTTTTCTGTGATGATCTTCCCGCATTGGTTTCATTTGTGATTGAGATTGATGATCTTCCCGGGTTAGTTCCATTTGTGATTAAAATTGATGATTTTCCCGGCTTAGTTCCATTTGTGATTAAAGTTGATGATTTTCCCGGCTTAGTTCCATTTGCGATTAAAGTTAATGATCTTGCCGAGTTAGTTTTATCTGTGATGATCTGCCCGCATTGGTTTCATTTGTGATTGAGATTGATGATCATCCCATTCGTCATTCGTCTTCAAGTGTTTCTCTGCCAACTGTGTCTTCTCCAATGTTTTCATATTATTTGTATATATTTTATTGTGTCATTGTTTCATTATCCAAGATTAGTCTTAAGGACAATATGATTATCGTATTTTGTATATATATATATATATATAGCCCAGGTGGAGGATGTCTTAAGGCTTAAGGGTTAACCTCACTGTATATTTTTCTAAAAAAAATATTTTTTTTTTTTATTAACTAAGTACATACTTTAGAGCTTCTACGTGGGGGAAATTAGTTACAATATCTATTACAAAATTCTGAAATAAATTTTTTCCATGAAATTTCTGGCTTTTTCATAAGCGCTCGAAAAAAGTGAATGCATCAAAACACCTCTAGTTGAATAGTTACAGTTTAATCTGTTGCCTATTGATTTTTAACTTCTCTAATAGATTAGCGGATGTATTTAAAGAGTGTTCAAGATTATTTCAAAGCATTTCCAAACAAAAACACGCTAATGTAAGTAAGACAATCAGTAAGACAATCGTTAAGTAGATATGAGACCAAAAGCGATTCGAGCGGGAGCGAATGCTTCTACGAAGAAATTAAGACTATTAGGAAAGAAGAGTTTTTGGAGTTAATTATAGATTCGGTTAAGAAATTATACATTTTCATGTTTTCTTCCTTGACATTTCATTAATTCATATAAAGTGTGAAACGTGCATTGATATACGTAGCAAAGGAGATACTTTCGAACAAATATTTGTAGAGGGAAGAGAATAACGAGGAATGTTTGAACATGGAAAAGATTTTTTAAGGTCATAGGATTGCAGACTAATAAAAAGAAATAATAATAAATTTATTATAATGGAAGAACATGTCTGTTAACATATATTTATTTATTAATTCATTTATTAATCTACGTATTGTTGTCTACAGGCTAAAACTTAATACAAAATATATAAGAATTAAAAATGATTAGAAAGTATAAAAGAACTTAATCGATAACCTCAAAATAACAAAACTAAATAAGCTTAATAAGTGAGTACAATAGTAGAAAAAAAAGAAAATAAGAATCAACAAGTAAAGAAGAGGAAAAATAAAAAATAAATTAACTACTTTATATTAGTTATTGAATTGCTCGGTGGTCAGTCCTTTTTATTCTACTTATAGAATCGAACGCTTGAGCATTTTTATTAAACATCTTACAAAGGATCTGAAATGGATTGTAAAGATGATAATTGGTGCGGCTCTGAGGCCAAAGTAACGCTTCGTGATACTTCGCGAATCTACCTAGCACGTTGAATGAGATGCCCTGAAGCAGGAAAGGCGCGGAAATAGAGACTTTAACCAGCTTTGATATAAACATTACCTTTAACATTTTATGTCTTTTTTTCGAATAATCGGGGAAATCGATAAGCTGTAGCCTGCCAGCATAGGGTGGTAATACCAGTTGAGGATCCCAACCCAACCCCCGAAGCGCAAAAAGTAACATATTTCTTTGTACCGATTCAATTAGATCGATATATTAAATCAATGAAAAATTTAAATGCGTTTTTTTTTCGAAAATACGATTTTTGAAAATGGTGCTCAACATAACTTTAACAATTTTCATTCTTTTCATTTGAATTTTTTACAATATTTTAAAATGATATTCTCCAGTAGTAGTGAAATATGCAAAATATTGGGTTGGCAATTAAGTAATTTCCGATTTCTTCAATAAAATAAAAGGTGTTTTTTTTTTTACTTGACATGAAGTTTACTCTGTAATGTATTTTCCATTTGGTTCGATGACCTTTTGCCATCTCTCTGATAACTTGAAAATTCCATGCTCGTAGAAAGTCTGATCCTTTTCGGCCAAAAACTGAATTAAGTGCGATTTTGCAGCGTCCTCATCGTTGAAAGTTTTTGCCACAAATAGAGTTGGCCAGGGATCAAAATAAGTGGTAATGTGATGGCGCATGATCAGGACTATATGATGGGTGTGCCATCAATTAGCAAACAACATCCAACAATATATTTAATATATATATAAATAAATATATATATATATTAGTTTGGAGAAAAAGAAATCCATCCAATCTTATATGAACTTCAGGACTTTATTTAACATTTCGAATTGGAAAATAATGGATTTCTTTTTCCCCAAACTAATATATATAAAATTTAACGAATCCTTCAAATGTTGCGAGAATGGTTCCAGTATTGCAATTTTAAAGTATTTGAAATATTTAAATATACGCTTAATAACCTCCTAAAATATTATTATTCTATTCCCCTTCCTTACATACGAAAAAAAAGAAAAGAAATGTCAAAAATATACTTTTTTTTTCCGGGCTGTTACACGATTTTCTAATTAATCTTGTAAAGTTATTTAATACAAAAAAATATTCCATATTTTTAATATAATAAATTATAAAAACTTATCAAACTTGAACATTAAATCAGTAATAATAGGAAACGCTATCGATGTTACAAGCTCCCCTAGGGATTATTTAGTAATTATTATTAAGATCTACGTAAATGTTCTAGATAAACATGTTTTAAGTTAAGTTTTAATAAACAATTAACATATCTTTCCATCTGATATGGTATTCTCCTTATTATATAAGCATTCTATACGTCATAAAGTCACGATAATGATGTAAACAACAAATAAGATCGGAATGCATAATATACGTATAAAAGGATTAGATATTGAGAGAAAAGTGTCATAAAAGGTTTGGAAAATGAAGTGGTCGTTAATATTTGTTTTGTGTGTTTTGTTCGCCAGCAATTGGATGTGCTTGGCTCAACGCGGAGGTTTTGGACGTGGTAATAGGGGAGGAAACTCCGCAGGCGGTAATAATAGAATTGGTGGTGCTATTGGTGGTAACAGAGGTGGTGGCAGACTTCAGGGTGGTAGGGGTGGTACCGCCGTATCACGTGGTGGAGGTTTCGGCAGAGGTTAACTTCTCTCTTCATTTCAAAATTGAAATGATGAAATTAATTTTTTAAGTAATTTTAGCAAAATTAATTTATCGAAAATAATCAGATAATTAAATATGTTTTTGTAAATACAATTTGTGTATAAAGGCAATAAAATGCTTAATTTCCCAATTCTGTAAAGCTAAAAATTTCCATTCAATTTAGCGCTTTTAATTTAGTGTACTTTTTCTAAGTCATTAAAAATTAATTATAAAAGTATGCGACCGGATAAAGCAAACTCAATAAATCTGAGAAAATAAATTTTTATTTATCAAGATAATCTGTCTTTAGCTTGATATATTTACTCTTTTGGTTTTCAGTAGATATGATGTCTTTATTTATAGTGAGAGTCGCTAAGTTCCTCAAAATAGTCGTGCAATGTAGAAACCATTTCTTCGTTTATTAGCAAATCCCTCAACACTGAATCATTTTTTCCAATTTGAAGAGAGGAAAATAAAGTAAAGGAATTTGGAATACGTAGCGGCTTACGTAAAGAAGCACTTCGAAATTTGATTCGCCAATTTTGGCATAGTTTGTGATAAACATCCGAAATGTTCAGACGTGTTTCTGTTGCTCCGCGCATTTTTCATAATCAGTAGTACCGTTATTGCGATATCTAATAATCTAATTGATTACTGAATTGAATTAGGTGCGCTCTTTGATGTTACAAAATTTACTAAAAAGAGAAGATCGATTCATTAATTGTAAACCTTAAGATAAACAACGGGATTTTCAATCTCTACAAACAACTGTTTTAATTTTTTTTTTTTTTTTATCTAAACTGTTCTTCGCAGCGAATTAAGTGATTGCTTTATTTTAAGCAACACCATGTGGGTTCAGAAGATTTTAATTAAAAACGTAAGACGATTTCAACCTACATCTTCTAAATCTAAAAACAAAAAGGAAAAAATAAATAACAAATCGGACATTAACGTCATTTTGGCAGACACTAGGAACCGATTTGGATTGCTAACCACTATCAATGATAATGGGGATCTTAATGATAAGAGTAATGGAACTGGAATAGCACCGAAATCCCTGCTAATATATTCCTGATATTCTACCAAAAAAGATCAATTTAATTATAAATGTCTAAAAGAAAACCAGATTAGGCTTATGGTAGAGACAATTGATTTCTATAGAAAACTAGTCAAGCATTTGGATTCTAGTAAGATAGGTTTTCACACCTTTCAACTAAAAGAAGAACGTGCTTATAAGGGCAGTAATAAAAGGTTTACACCATTCTATGCCTACAGTTGATATTAAATTAGAATTGACTTTGTTAGGACATCAAGTACGAAATATTACTAATGTTCGTAATAGGGTAACAAAAGAGCCGTTACCAATGGTTTTTTTTTATTGATCTGGAACCTAAACTAAATAGTAAAGATATCATTAATGTCAGACATAGTAATTACGTTATAACCTTTGTTGAACTTTCCAGAAAAATCGTTGAAATGGTTCAATGTTATAGGTGCCAACGTCTCGGTAACACCAAGACCTATTGTACGAGGCCATATAATTGTGTAAAATATGGTCGCAATCATCCTATTTTAGAATGTAAAAAAGATAGCAATTCACCAGTTCGCTGCGTGAATTGTTTAAAAGAGTACACTATAAACTATAGACGCTGCCAATGGTACAGAAAACTAATTCAAAACCACGAACAACGCAAAAATATGCTGCACAAAAGAATTGGGAAAATAATAATCTCACCCAACAAAATCCTAAGGATTCTTCAATAATGAATTATTGGAATGATCTAATCAATCCCCCAATAAACAAACCTCTGCTGAAGCCCTTGAAAATAATAATTCCTACATCAATCCAATGAATAGAATTGAAGCTTTGTTAGCTAATCTCCTTAATATGATAACAATGCTTATTCCAAAGCTATGCCAATAAATCTAAGGAGAGAAATCTGGAATACCAACGCACTTCCAAGTCTCACAAGAGATCATGCCGATAATAGGGCTCACGGTGGCTCAGCAGTTTTGGTGAAATCCTCATTAAGTTATGTCACTTTAGATAGTTACAGTAAGTTCCACATATAAGCTGCGGGGATTTAAATCAAATGTGATGGTTCTGACCTCTCAATATATTTCATATATTTCCCCTCAGAGCATAATATCAAGTGTCATAATTATGAGAATTTCTTTCAAAAATTGGGATATGAATTCATTGTTGGAGGTAACTTTAATGCTAAGCATCCTTAGTGAGGCTCAAGACTCGCAAACCCTAGAATCTAAGGTTGAAACCTTTTTCTTTCAACAATCCTGAAGACGAAAGGGAAGTTACAATGTTACTTGCGAGTCCTTGGCAAATGGACTTACCCTTTAAACATATATATTCCTTAAGAAAGTAGAAAACGAAATAATCCTCTTAAACAATAAAAAGTCTCCAGACTACGACACGATATGCGCTAAAGTAATAAGGGTTCTGCCTAAAAAGATTATTATGTTGCAGACTTTCATTTTTAATTCGATTTTGAGACTCAAACATTAC
>KK351069.1:1200676-1212774 GCA_000671755.1 Glossina brevipalpis | reverse complement strand
AAAAAAAAAAAAAAAAAAAAAAAAAAAATGTTGACCATGGAGATAACCAATGCCTGCTGATGACTGGGTGCATTATTTCTACAAAACAGCATTTTTTTCGCTAAATGTTGTGGGTTTTTTCTTGATTTTATTATTGAAACCGTGCAAAAAATTCACATAATATTCGTTTTTAATTGTTTTTCTTTTTTCCAGATAATCAATTAACTCCACTTATCTTATAAAACTGATGTCTTAACCCTGGCTTGCAAAGGAAACTATTTTTGTTGCCCTTGACGTCGATTCTCCATCTTCGGTCCATTGTCTTAACTCTTCTTTGTCACCAGATATAAAGTTTCATCAATGGTTATGATCTGACGAAAAGACTCAGCTTAATTGCCGTGAATCATTGCCAAACTTTCCATTAAAAATTTATCACGAGATCGTTTCCATTCTATGGTAAGCGAACGTGACATCCATCTTTCTCAAACCTTGTCCTCATGTCCAAATTTTGAACTGGTATGCGATGTACAGCAAATGTCTAATATGTCTACTAACTAATGTACTTCCAGTTGTCAGCCATATAATACCATTTTGAACATTTTTCTTTGTCATTTCTGGTATCATTTGTTTCAGTGTAATGTTCATCGTCGCAATTAAACTCTGTCATACAGTATTTTATTGCTGTGAGTTAGGGAGCAAACTTCTCCTAAAGCGGAATGCGGCATTGTTTGGAAAAAAAATATTCAAGAGAAAACATTATATTGCGTAAAAATTTTAGATTTTCTCAATGGATTCAATGGCTGTTAAATAAATACTCAAGAACGTAGCGTCGTGAAAATTTCTTGCCTTTTCGTAAAGAAATCTATACGTGAGGTGGGATACTCTGAGAATAAAATTGAAAAACTTCATAGCATTCCTCAGCATATATATTTTCTTCGCCACGTGATAAAATTCAACAGAGGCGCTCATAGCTTTAAGGGTCGTTCTTAAGCTCTTCCTGGATGCTACATAGACTCGCACAAATTTAATATATCCCGTGCAACAAGCGATGTAGGGTGTAACAATAGAAATTTTTAATATTTTTTTTTTTTTTTTTTTAATAAAAACCGATTTTGGGATTTAAAAAAAAAAATGGAAAATTTGGTTCGAGTGGCGCCATTTTTTAAAGTACCTTCCATATAACTGTGCTTTTGATCTAATTTTTTTATATTTTATGACAAAAATTGATCCATATTAGTAAAATTTCACATAAATATTAACTGTACTGATCACTTGGATCACGTAGGTTTATTTTTTGAACATCGTGAATATTAAACTTTAAAGATAAGGGTTATGCCGCGTTGCCAACTGAGGACTCATTACAGATACGACTACCTACCAACAAGAACATGGCCTCATTTCTAATACTTACAGGTTAGGAATGATAAGACCTTTGATAAGAACATTAATTTTGTAACTTTTGGGTCACTTCAGTTTGTAGGTACGTACATACGTTTACTTAAGTTGCTGAGGGAAATATTTCGATCGGGATCTCTTTAGGTTCTAGACATTTTTTTTTTGGAGCACAATCAACGAAAAATTTATCAAATTGCAGCTTTTTCTACACCAACATTAGAGCCTCTGGGATTAGTAACATAAACACAATGAGACATAAACGGACGAGACAATACAAATTCAGAATCTCGTGCACATTGTTCTCATAAGTACTTTTTTTTGGGTTGGCTGGTAAAAATCTTTCTATTTTCATTCACTCGCGCATAATAGCCCGTTTCACTATTAATTTCGGTATATCAGTAGCGATTGGAAAATTCAGCTTTCGAATGCAATATTTAGGTTTTTATAATATATATATATATTAATTATTTATTATATATATATAATATATATAAATATAAATATAAATATATAATATATTAATTATTTATTGAATATAAAATTGGCATACGTTAGCAAAAACAAGAAGAATTAATTAACGTTTGGCTGAATTTACTTGCCACCGCCACCGCCGCCACCACCACCACCGCCAGCGCCACCGCCACCACCACCACCACCGCCTTGAGGTAGAGGGTGAGGATTAGGATTAGGATTTGGCGAACCTATAGAAATCACGATTACAACAATTATTAATATTTAAAATTAAAAACTAAAATTTATTCATTAAAGCCAGCCTTAGTTTACTTACCCATAGCGACAGCTACGAGGGCCAACACAGCAGCCAGAATAGAAAATAATTTCATATTGCACGCGATAAACTCTAGTTTAAAATGTCGATATCTTCGCAGTCTATGTCGTTATTTATATCAGAAGAAAAATAGCAAAATCCAAATTGAATGAATGCAAATAGATTCTTCCCGATAGAGAATTTCGCGAAAAAAAGAAAAAAAAAAAAAAAAACAATAACAAGAAAGAATTTTTTATCTAGCTTGAATCGAATCTGTAATAACTAGCGACGCCATTAAGAGCTCATTGCATTTCTATGAAGTAAATAAGTTTAGCAATTGATTTATTTAAGTTTCTTTGTTTTTTTTTTTCTTTAATATTTAAACCTAAAAAAAAATATAGGCGTGTCTGCCATTAATATACATAAAGCATATATTTTATGGAATTTGTGTTTACGTTACATACGAAATGATTGAATCAACTTATTGATCATTATGTTGATGATGAAAAAAAGAACCTCTAAACTGGTTAATAAAAATTGTTATTTAATTTGATATTCGATCTTATGGGATTCTTGGAAAAAAGCTTTATAACCTGTTTCTTTTTATGGCGAGAAAATAAATTGTTTATATACATTAACTAGGAAATTATTATTCGTATAGAAATAAATCGTTCCCATGACAATTCTCCAACCATTTCAATATCATTGAAAATTATTATGATGAAAACCAAACTACGACTTTTTTAAATCACTTATGTTCTCTGTATCTTATTATAAATTTTTATTAAAATTCTATTTCCCGGCTTAATTTATTAGTTAATTGATAATTTATTTATGCATTTCAAAGGGAGACAAAAATGGAAAATATTTTAAATTTTCTCTCAATTCTTTCTAAGAATATAATTTATGATAAGATCTCTTAAATTGCATTAAACAAGTACCTTTCACTTTATCATTAATAGATAATACAGGAGATACTTTTCTTTTTCGTTTACTTTTTTTTGAGGTTATGTAACAACATTCTATCAAGTCTCATTAAATTAGATTTCTAGCTGTCACAATTTGTTTGTGCCCCGTTAATAATATTCGCAAATCTGTTAGGAAGTTGTGCTACAGGAATCTATTAAGTTTATAAGGATCTTTGCAAAATCCAGGACAGGAACCAGTACAGTTATTGCAAATAAAACGGTCCACTAAGTGACCGCTTGCTTTTCCTTTCTTGAAAAGTCATACAGTGCTGACATTCTTGATATAGTATTTGCAACATTCAGAATGGCCTAATATAGGCTTAACTTTTGTTTTTTGATGTCTTTTTTTTTTTCTTACTTTTGTGATCAATCTACAGTACACAATTTTTAAGTTATTTTGATGAATATTTGGCGTATTGACGTGTTTTGAGCCTATTGCTAGCGGTTTGGATCATTCGTACGATCGTTTTCAATATGTTGCTCTATTTAAAACAAAATGCTCCGTATGAAAAACTGTTACTATTTTTTTTTTTTTTTTTTGATTCTTAATTCTTGATTCTTGATCGATAAAAGGTAGTATTTTAGCATGCAAAATGAATGAATAGAAAATTTAGATGAGATGAAATGTGATTTTGTTAAGCTTCTCTTAAATAAAGGTTTTTACAAATTTCAAGCTTATATACGGTGGTAGCAAAGTGTCACTTTTTCAGTATTCTTTGATAAAATTTGGTCGTTTACACTAACTACTAAATTTGGACCGCATAGTTATATTTTATAGATCGCATTCCGCTTTTATGGGTTCTCATAGAAAGAAGACCCCGTACACGTGCAAAGAGGTGCAATTTTTGGTATTTTATGATGAAAGTAACTGAGCTGTTGCGTTCAAAGGTGTAGGATAGTGTAGGATGTTAATCATTTGTAATGTTTTTGCTTTTTTTTTTTACTGATAAATTTATCAAAGATTTATTCTCACACTGGATCAGTTCGCCATTATTCCAAAAAAAAAAAAAAAGAAATAAAGATAATCAAATAGTAATTGTGAGATGAAATTTTCAGAACATTTATAACCATTTTATCATGCATGATATTTAGAATAATTTCATCATTAAAATTTTAATTTTTTTTTTTATGAAAGAGAAAACATTACACCTTCGACTTAAATAATATTTTTTTTTTAAATTCGACTTAAATGAAATTTTCAGAACATGTATGTTTCAGAACATGAACTTTGTCATGCATGATATTTAGAATAATTTTATTATTAAAATTTTTTTTTTTTTTTTTTTATGAATCAAGAAAAGACGAAAACATTACATTCGACTTGAATAATAATTACTAATAATTCGATTTAAATGAAATTTTTAGAACATGTATAACTACTTTGTCATGCATGATATTTAGAATAATTTCATTATTAAAATTTTAATTGTAATTTTTTTTTTCTTTTTATGAATCAAGAAAAGACGAAAACATTACATTCGCGACTTAAACAAAATTTTCTAATATCTTTCATTAGATTGCACGCAATATCTAACGGTAAAATACCTGAGGGTAAGATATCACTGCCCGATATATTATTAATGATTTTTTGTTGTTGTCGAAAATACGTTTTTATTGTGAAAAAAAAAATGGATAGAAATCAATTATTTAAACAATAATCTGGCATTACTTTTTAATTCTTTGGCCAGCCTATGAATTCTGTGTTGCATAAATTATAATAATAATTTTTCTTTTAAGTGCCTTCACGAAAGGATACTTTTTTGATGATAATTATCATAGAATGGCTGTCGTGTATTCAGACTGACGGGCTGAACAAAGTGCATACATAATGAACAACAGATAAGAAGTATATCGCAGTTCCGTGTCTCTAAAGTGTAATCAATGAATTTTCCAGGGTTGTTATGGTGAAAAATTTTCGAATATTAGATGGACAGACGGATATACATATCGAAATGAATTCAGAAAATGATTTTGTATTAATTGGTATAATAAAAGATAGGTCTGACTTAAGTCCTTTTGGGTGTTACATACATTTGCAGAAAGTCCATATAGAGTGTATCGCTAATTGTGCAGAGTATAATTATTAAAGTATTTTTTTTTTTAACTGAATAAAGAAATAAATTGGGGTAAATAAATGAATTCGAGAAAATAATCTATATTTTCATATTCACAAGGTAGCCGGTTACCATCTTTATTATTAAAATTTAAGGTTTCACGAAAATGATTAGTTTTTTATTAATTGTGAACAGATTTATCGAGAGATTTTGAAGATTTTCAAATGTAATTTGATATGAAATACAAAAAGTAAAAACTTAATGCTAAATTTGCTATTATTAGATAAAGTTTTTTGAGATCATAAAGCTGATTTATACAGTAGGATAGAAGGATCGACAGTCAGAAAAATATTGGCACGCTATTGCTAATCTATTTACAAATTGAACGGCTTATATTATTGCTTTACGAATATTTAATGAATTTAAAAGACTTTTTGTAATGAAAATTTAAATGTTAACCATTAATACGGACGGAAAGAAAATATCAACTATTATTGTGATTTATCAATATAATTAAATTATCAGCTTATTTCTGGATAAATAAACGTAAAATGTAACTTTAGTGAATTCTAGACATCTTTACGTTTGCGATATTGAAATTTCGCAAATAATATGTGTACACTCGTGTAACGTAAACAAGAAAAAATCATCGATTTGTTCATATTTTTCTATTAGAAAGGCGAAATTTATTAATATTGTGAGATAAGAGAACATCATCATCATCATCATCGTATCAGTTTTCATATTTGTTTAATACATGTTTTGTAAGTCGAATAAAAAACAAAATTTACCGCAACTTAGCATCTGATTATCGCTATTATACTGACAAATTGAGTAAATTGGAAAACCTTGCAAATATTCACGTTTAGTTTATTAAGAAAGCTGCTGTGTTGTTAGTAAAAATAAATAAAGCGCGAACGTTATTAGGAGATGAGGTCACTTTTCTTAGTTATAGGCGTATTATTAGTGTGGTGTAGTATGGTTTGCCAAGGTCAATATGGTGGCGGTGGCGGGGGCGGGGGTCCCTATGGTAGTGGCGGTGGTGGAGGTTTTGGTGATAGCGGTGGAGGCGGAGGCGGTGGCGGTGGTCCAAATGGAGGCTATGGATATGGTGGTGTTGGCCCACAGGGCGGTTATGGCGGTGCAGGTGGCAATGGCGGTTACGGTTTCTCTACTGGCAGTGGTCGTGGCGGTCACGGTTCCAGTGGTCAAGGTTATGGTTATAATTACTAAAACATCATTAAAGTACTTAAGACGAAAACATTTTAAATAGCTCGGTATCATCAATTACGTTTTTTTCTTCTTTTTACCATTCAATTGTCTTCTCATTCGAATTAGTTGATTTATTGGAAATGTTAACTCAGATAAAAAATGAAAAAAAATTAAAAAATTAAATTAAATTAAATTTAAAATGAATATTATAAACAAAGCTTTAAATTTCAAATAACTTCGTAAAACAAAAAAAAAACAAAAAATTAAAATAATTATTTTACACAATAATAAATCCGTCAATTGATGGTAATTGTTTTGTTGTGCAATTAATATGTGTTTGTATTTGAGTACAATTGTAGGGAATGCACGTGAGCAGCCAGTCAGTTAGACATTAACAATCAAGTTAAATCGAGTTAGTTAATATTAATTATTATGCAAAATTCTTATTTTTTCTTTACATAATACACAATGCACAATACTTGCATATATACGTTTGGAGGTATGTAAATGCCTGTATGTATAAAATATAGAAGATGTACTATCGTGGACAGAATGTAATGAGATTGTATTTTTTTTTTAAAATACCCGCGCTATGATATATATATATATATATTATAATATATAATATAATATATATATATATATTTTCTCTATATTTTTCATACATTTTTTTTTATGCAGCTTTACTTGCACTTGAAGTACAAAGCAAAACTATACGAAGGTTACAATTGTATATATACCTTTGCCTCCATTCTTAAATTCTGCATTTGGTTTATGCGATCGAACTTTTGGAAATAACTTCATCTTTAAATTTGTAATTCGATAAAATTTTTGAACAGGAATAGCCTTACGGGATAGAAATCAGGTGACATTCTTTTCTTGGTTACTTTCAAATTTGTGCATATGTTCTATACGTTGAAAATTGTATGATCAAGAGAATTAAATAGAATAGAATACATATGGAAGATATAAAATATATATACAGCAGTTTCAAGCGTAATAAAGTATAGACCTAAAGTGGTACGGTTGAAGAGTAAAGTTTACTGCTTGTAGATGGGAATCAATTTGATTCCTTACGTGTCGAGCATATATTTCCTTTTTTGTATTTCATATACGAAATATAATTTTTTTACAATATTTAAATATTTATAATACAAAAGAAAAATCATAAAAACATAAAAATTAGAAACGTTCCAGTTAAATAGATGATATAGATGATTAAGGAATTATATGTAGGTTCTAAACTTTCTTGAACAAAATCTCACTGTTGAGGTTAGATTTTTCATTGTAAAATGTATGTAAAGCAAGTACGTAAAATGTTTATATTCTTATAAGTTGAAAACATATTTTGCCTAATTTATTATTTCTTTTATATATATCTATATGGAGAATTGTCTTTCTATAATAAAGAAACATCTCTCTCTCCCCTCTCTCCCTCTTTCTCACTCCCTCTCTCTCTCTCACCCTCTTCCTCTCTCTCTCTCTCTCTCTCTCGCACTTTCTCTCTCTCCCCTCTCTCTCCTCTCTCTCTCTATCCCACTATTTCCTTCTCTCTCTCTCTTTCTCTCTCTCTCTCTTTCTCTTTTGTGTAAAGCAAAATATTTAAGCTCGCCGATAATAACTCACCGCGTTCTAAAGACACAAGAAATCGTATAAAAAACAGCGAAAATAATAATATTATTATTATCATTATATTCTCTAGACTAATGAAATCAATTCTTAGACTAGAGAAATTAATTGAGCACTAGCATCATAGGCTATCGGTTCTTTTTTCGGAAACTTATATTAAATACTAAGCTTAGTAGTTTTAATAAAGTTATATATTAAATTGACATTAGGTTCGGTATGATTTCAGGATGTCCATGGGATTGGTTGATCCAAATACGGTTCTTCTAATAAGAGTAAGATTTATGCAATCGCAAAGAAGGTGTTCTATTGTAAGAATGTCCACAACTGCAAATAGAGGCAGAAGATATTTTAAGTATCCATTGGTGTGTTGCAATAATATGCCCAAGGCGAATTCTAGCAAATGTTCAAATCTTGACTTTGCCAATATTAGTTGGATATATTGGAGGAACAATGTCAGGATTAACAAAAGAATAGTGCTGATTATTATGTTGTTTACTAGTCTCCATTATTTTCTCTTTCACTTTTTTTGCAATGTATCTTTGAAGGGCCAACTTTTCCAACAAAAAAAAAAAAAACAAAATCGCAGAAATTATCGGAAATGTCAGCAAAATTAAATGAGACATGTATAATATTAACAAACGCGTTACAAATATCGGAATCTTTTGTCCCTTAACTATGAAACACATACAAAGTGATAGGCAAGCTTAAATTCCGAACGTTAAAAGAGTAAAAAGTTAACTGTTGCAAATGTTATACGCAAACGGATATACCTTATCGTAGAACATCTGTGAAGTTCCGAAATTTTACATTAATTTTCCGTGTTAATGATAATGCTTCTGATAACCCTATAATTGTACAATTTTCTGCTGTTTATGATCGTAATTTTCTACTGCGTAAGAACGTTACACACATAACTATAAATCAGCATTGCGGTTTACTCAAATAGGGATGGGTAACTCAAATAGTTTCTATATCTATGACAAACTAATATCATATAACTATAGGATTTTCAAAGCTGCGTATAAACTGATAGAAAAAATCAAATAAAATAAAGCAAATCTTTGTCTTACGGTAAATTGTAAACATCGCGTATGAATGATAAAAATAATGCTGCTCCTATTACGAAAGTTAAGAAACTTAATATTTTTTTGTAATTTTTGCTTGGACTATGAAGTAAGTATACGTCAGAGCTTTAACTTACAGTCTTGATATAAAACGTTATGTCTTACAAAAGTATATGAATACATTAAGAACTTTTCCTATCTACATAAATATATTGTGATATTCTTTTCAATCCTGTTTGTAAAATACTGGAAGCTAAATACATTCGAATTATTTTAAAGGTAAAATTGTTCAACTCAGCGGGCCTCCGTTCCTCGTTTTCTATGGCAATTGTAATATTAAATCATGCATATATACACCACATTATTAATTGAAATCGAATACAAAAGTATGAATAGTTCTTCTGCTGATGACATTATAGACACCTTTGATTTTGGAAACACTTAACATGATATATATTTTAGCAAAAGGGGAATACCATCTAAGAAATCTACACAAACAATGTCCAGAGTCTTAATAAAAATTTAGACAAGTTCAGTTATTTATTTGAAAATTTGACATAGTATGTGAATCGGAAACGTGGTTTCGTCCAGACTTGCTAGATAGTATTTTATTATTAAATGCTATAACTCACATACTAATAGTGCAACAACTGTCAAATTTATACACATGTCTTTTGAAGGTTAGAGTTAACTAAAAATTATATGGATTTAATACTAGTAGTGCCATCTATGTGTCAGCCTACGAACTTTTCAGCCGACATTTTATTCTCTTAAAGTCCTTTGTGCTTCATTCATCTATGGTAACAGCAACATTTGTTGTACATTTATCTGCAAATCATTAATAAGGACCTGGCCCCTCGATTCAACTCTAGGCCACAATATATATTTGAATAGAAATATTTGAAAAAAAATAAATATGTACTGGCTAATTACCAAAACTCCAAGCAAGAACAACAACCAACTTATTGATAACCATACATAGTAAACCGATTCAATGTGTCGATACTATTCCAGACTAAAATATACGTTCTCAATACAAAATTAACATGAGGAAATCATGTCAGTTATGCCGCTGCCCGTATCTAGAATAAATTACGCAACCTATGGGTAATTCTTAGTTGTATGTTATTCGGAATAAGGTCCCTCTTTTTACCGTAAGCTGTGTTCCAACTCTATTATTTGGATGTGAATTCTTTTTAAATTATGGGATAATAGAGCTGCACAGGCTAAAAGTGGCTGTAGATACGTTTCGATATGTGCATGGATTGAATCAATAGGATCATATCATAGCATATGTAACTCAATCTCTGCACTTTTCGCTTAAAAATAAGGTTCAGCGGAGAATACTGCCATCGATGCATAAAATTATTTACACAAAACAGTCTCAATACCTACTTCAATACCTATGCATGAGAAACTAAGATTTGCGACCACAAATAAACGGATGAAAATTATGTAAATGAGACAGGATGGCTTAAAATCTATCGGAACAACACTTTCTTATATATGTTATAAAGCTATGGAATGCAATAAAGCTATGGTTTGAAAATTCGATGTTAGAGAATTTGGAAATGGTCGCCTGTGCTAGAAGATTTAAATGCTTATTAATAAGATACTGCAATCTATGTAACTAATCGTTAAACTATTTTGTATTGTTGAAGTCATATATTTTTACTCCGTGTTCTCATTTTTGTCTTTTTGCTTTCTTTATATAGTAATTATTGTCTTATATGTTTATCATAATATAGATCACCAATATAGATACCGTATGCTTAAGTATTACACCATTATACTGTAATTAATAAGACTTGAGCTTTTTTTGTGTAGATGATAACTGTAAGCAAATAAATGGATAAATAAATAAAATAATAAATAGTTTTTTATAAAATCTTAAAATTTTACATTGTAAGGAAAATTTAATATATTTATACAAAGTACTCCAAAATGAAAATAGCTTTCTCCTACTTATTCCTTTTTATACCCATCACCGAAGGTGAGGGATATATTTCATTTTGCAATTTTGTTTGTAATGGCCAAAAGGAAACTTCTGCGAGACCTCAAAAAATATATATATTTTTGATCAGCATCAAATTTAGAATCGATTTAAGTACTTCCGTCTGTCCGTCTGTCCATTTGTCTAACGTCTGTGGTACACATTCTCTTAACCTCAACAATGAAGATATCGGCTTCAAAATTTGTCAAAAATATTGAAAGTTCTTTTACATATGTTAGCTATTGAAAATGGGACAAATTCATCATAGGGCACGCCTACAATATATGGTGACAGCATGTCTGTTTTCTGGCTATTTTGCTCTAGTTATAGATGTTACCTCGCCCCACCAATATAGCTGAAGCGACTCAAATTTATATGAATGTCAAGAATACGTACATACTTCCCATAATGTTTGACAAGTCAATTTTGTTATTATCCGAATACAGAAAGATTTATAATGTCTTACTACTATAAGGCAGTAGGAATCTAAATGGAAAATATTTCTTTTTTCTATAGAACGTACGATTACTCTACTCTATATATAGAATCACTATTTGCTTTTTATGTAAAATACACGATCCTAACATAGTAAACAAAAGGAAAAAATTATATAGAAATTCAAGTTTAATGCAAACAACATCTGATCGTCTATTTTATAATATTGGAAAGTTTTACAAAATCTTCATATATGGATGTTTGCTTTAAATTACAAGCTTTTCAAGAATTTAGTTCTCTTCTTGCTGTTTCAAGTATTTTTTTAGATGAATTACATTCGTTTTTAAATTTGATTTCTAGACTTCAATTATGAAGATGAAGACGTCAACCTTTAGGTTTCTTTTAATGCTTGCTATAGTAGACGACCGTTGAACGAATGAATAAACGATTATGGCCAAAATTTCAGTCAGAACTCGAAACGTTTCATGGCGATCACAGAATTTACAACATTCATGTTTCTTCACATTTTTGGTTTATGGGTGTAAAAATTCAAATAAAAATGTACTGATTCTTTATCGGTTGAGCTGTTAAGTCTTCACGGCA
>KK351069.1:1181032-1194559 GCA_000671755.1 Glossina brevipalpis | reverse complement strand
TATAAATACAAGTATTTATATATATATATATAATACAAGTATTTATATTTATATGTTAACCTACAAATCTATTGACGGATCTGATCTTTAAGTTAAATTGCCTATAAAATTATTTCTGTTTTAGATTCTAAAATAAAGAGCGACATTGATATTGCAAAACTATCAGCAATTTCTTTAAGCAAGTGGTGTGCTTCAAGTTCAATGGAGCCGTTGTTCCACAAATTATATTACAAGTGACATTAACCTGCTAAAAATACAAGTCATCTACATTTGTAAGATCGATTTCAGCTTTCAGAAAGGTTGACTTCGATATTACTTTCATTAACTGTAGTAATCGAACTAACAGTATTTTTCGAAAAAAAAAATATTTGTTCATTAAATCGTACCAAAGTATTACACGTTGTGGTTGAAAAGCTTCTTCGAAAATTTCTCTTCACGTAAGCAAACAGATGAATAGGTGCCTATGATAACTAAGAATAATTTTGTTTACCAAATCATGACCTTATTCATATAATCTAACGTCCAATATCAAATCGAGGACTGTACACTAGAAAGTGTATCTGAAAACCTTATAGTTTTCACTTTTCCATTTGAATTTTTGAATAACAATTTATGGTTAGTAAGTGATAACCTATAGCAGATTTAATAAATTGCATTATTTTTATAATTTCTATAATTAATGATTAGTTTTGGCAAAAAAAAAAAACTCATTGTCTTGTCTATACCAAACCAAAGTTTCTTTCATTTCTATTAATTTATAAGGACATCGTCATATTACACTACACTTATAAAATTTTAAAGTAAATTTCGCTTAATCTAATATGCTACAAATATAAGGACTCCTTTTCATTTAGAAGGCATAATTTTTGACAGCAATTTGCTATTATAAAGAATATCTTACAATTAAATTTTGTACTTTGAAAATATCGAAATACCTTTCAATTTCAAAAGTTCAAAGACTCATATTCGAAGCATCTTACGCTAAAGATATCTTGAAAGTACATGAAGAACGCAATATCAATTGAAAATTTTTGTTTATTAAAGCGACAAGATTAACCATCTAATTCAATTTTTTTTAAAAAAAATAAAGCCAATAGAGGTTAGTTGCTAGCGCTTAATTCTAGAATTTAATAATTCTTTCGTCTAAATAAACTATACTAACAGTGGTAACGCGTTTTAATAAAATTAATAATCATCGAATGGTTTTTGATTGATTGCGAAGGAATTTTCCAAAACGATTGTTAAGTCATTTTTGATTAATCATATTAAAAATTAGATAACATTAGATACAAAACTCATGAAAATAAAACGTAACGAAATAATTTCCGATCTGATAATAAGATTTCATATCCTTCTACTATTCGAAAAATTGATTGTTAATTGTGGTATTTCTCTTTTTCGTAATAAAAAGTTTCATTTAAGATAAAGAAATCGAATATAAAAAGTAAACTGTGACCGCTCATCGTTAATGATAAATATTTACAATGGTTTGTTTATGTAATAGTATTAGATTGGAATGAAAATGAAGCGGGTCATATTAAAAATCTTTGATATTAATCTCTTCTCCTATCTATCGGGAACTAATCATTCTATTTATCACCTTAATCATAGGTTGGTACGTCTTATTGAAGTCAATTTTTCACATTTTCTTTTAAAATAAAACATAGAGAGAATCAATTAAGAATTGCTATCTCCTGATTTAAGGAAATCAAGGCCAAACAATTAGTTTCAAAAATTTTTATAACAATTATCTTCTTTAAAATATAATAATAATAATAAAGAGATCACAGTGTCAGAATATCTGTATGTAAAACTTTAAAATAAACATAAATAAAATTCATACACTCGAGGCAAATCGCGTTTTAAGTCAAGTTAAGACTTGTCCCCTGGTCTGCCAACAAATCTATCTTAATAAATTTTGTATGATTTCGATCATTATATAGAGAACTACGAACTTGTGAATAAATTTATTTATTATTAACAAAAAAAAAAAAAAAAAAAAAAAAAAAAAAAAAAAGAAAAAAAAAAAAAAAAAAAATCATTTAAAAATAATTTTTCTTTTCTATAATTTTGAAGAGCAGAACTCGATTATTTAAAATTATAATCATGATTAAGTGAATGAAAGTATCAGTTTATTTGCAATAATAAATTTTGATTAAAATGAATAGTATTTCGTTTTTAAAAAGGGAGAAACGTAAAAAAGTCTGCTTTTAGCAAATAAAATGAAAAGATCTTTTTTAATTCATCGAAAAGTGAAATGAAAGGTAATTTCTTTCTTCCTTTTATTCGCATTTTGGTTCGAATTTTGGTTGTAAAATGCAAAAAAAAAAAAAAAAGAAAAATTATGTTGGTTGAATGAAAACCACGATGTGAGCGCTTGGAAAATATATTTATGTGTTTGGCGAACTAAGTAAAGGGAAAGTAAGTGTCTTTCTTGTCGAAAAATGATGTAACCGTGTAATCGTATTCATATAAAACGACCAGAATTTGTTCGGCGACAAAAAAAAGGCTTCGCTTAGAAATTGTTTAGCCATTAAAACAGAAATCAAACTTTGGTCGTAACAAAAGTTGGAAATTATTATTTTTTCTAATTTCTTTCACATTTTCTTTCACATTTTCTTTTGATTTTTATTCACTTTGCAAATATACCGCACTTACTTCTTTTAGCAGTACAAGGGCAATGCAAAGTTGAAAACAAAAGTAAGCAAAAAAAAAAATAGGTGAAGTTTTAAAAAAAGACTACGGCAGCTACGTAAATGAAAACTTTCATTCGATTAAATTATTTTTTCAGTTCACCGCACTATTAATTTGACTATAAAAAATACTAAATTCTTTAAGATAGCTTTTTAGTAATAGTGATAAAATTTAATTTGATCCAAATATCACTGCAGATAAATTTAGATTTAAAGACGAATTTTGAATATTATGAAATAATAATTGAAAACATCTCCTATTAACTCAAAAATTTTCAGGCAATTTTTTTGTCTTCACGGAAATTTCTATATGAGTACTACACTAATACTAATTATGATAAACGGTTATTATATCATATCTTTTCAGAATTTTAAAATGAAAAAAAAAAACAGGATTCCGTTATTGGTTTTTAGTTTACATTTAGTCAACGAATTTAACAATTTTATAACAAAACGTTTAATGATGAGGTTTTCCGGCTTTGCCTGCAGCACCGCCATGAGCATGATGATCGTGATGGCCTGCACTAGCATGACTGGTATGTTTAGCAGCATGGCCGGCATGTCCTGCCTCACTACCTTTACCGCCATCACCACCTTTACCGCCATCACCACCTTTACCACCATCAGCATCACCCCCTTTACCGCCAGCTTCTCCTGCTTCACCACCTCCCTTGCCGCCCTCTCCTCCTTCACCGCCCTTCTCTGCTTCCGCACCATGATCTCCGTCACCGACATGTCCTTCCTCATGGTGACCGAAACAGTACGCCGCCATCAATATAACGAATAAGCTGACAATTACTAACGATTTCATTTTGCAACTGATTTGAAATTCTATCGAAATCGACAGTAAATTCTGTCTTTATATATAGTTTGGCATATGTAAAGCATATTAAAAAACCTGATGAACTTGGTATATTGTAACATTGTGAATTGATGATGTAGGAGTGTTTAGTATTAAAATTGAAAGCGTAAACAAGTAAGAAATTATATTCGCCTCGAAGCGAATCTTGAACACCAAACGCTTCAATGTAAACATTCATAAAAATCATGCAATTTTTCTGTTAATTGTGATTTTGAATGAGAGATCAAGAATCTCTATAGAATGAATAATATTTTACCGAATTTCGAATCAATAATTTTTTAAGAATTTTGTTTGACTTATTCGAGTTAATTTTATTTATAATTTGTGTTGCTAATTGTGTTATGTGGATATATTTGTAAGTGTATATGAATTTATGGAATTCAAGCACAAAATTCAAGTTTCAATTTCTTTTCTAAAAAGTTTTCCAACTTGAATAATTTGAACAGACTGCCAGACAATTCGAAACTAAATTTTTACTTGATACTAAGTACTCGATTGTTTCGCATTACAAAGCGAATAAAAAATTTAATATATTTCCCTGTTTTATTGGTGCAATTGGATATAAAAATAATGTTTTATTATCTTGAAAAGTTGAAAACATATATTATTCATTGTCATAGCCATACTGATGCTTGATTGTTGCATTCAATGTAAAACCTGATTCCAGGTGTTCGATGTAATATTATCATAACTTGATATCGTGCTATAAAAAAAAAAAAGAAAAAAAATGAGAAAAAAAAACCTATAGTGACCGATAAATCAAAACTATAATAAAACGGAACAAATTCCAACAATTAAGATAAAACGATTTTGAACTTTAAAATATGATATCATTATAATATCGTATATATTACGAATTTTAATTTAAACAAAGAAAAAAAAAATTATATTATTTCCGTATAAAATTTTCATAATATTAATGCCCTACATATTAATTGTGTTAAGAAAAGTATGATTTCTATATCTGTGCGAATACGTACAACATCAACAGAACAGCCTTTTTATCGGACTATCAATTAATTCAGAATTATTTTCTAAATCATTTTTCATTTTAATTTCGGAATTGTTTCGCAATAATCTTCTAAATTATTTTACGGTCATTTGCCGAATTATTTTAAGCTCTAATACCACCCTCCTTAAGTTTAGCTTTCTCTCTAAGAACTCCCTTACGAGTACTTTTCAGGTTTACAATCATTTGCGGAATTGTTTTAAGCTTATCTAGCATTCTAATTTTAAGTTTGTCTATCTCTCTAATAACTCCCTTCCGAGTACTTTTCAGGTTTACAATCACTTGCGGAATCGTTTTAAGCTTATCTAGCACTCCAATACCTCCCTCCTGAGTTTTAAATTTGTCTATCTCTCTAATAACTCCCTTCCGAGTACTTTTCAGGTTTACAATCACTTGCGGAATTGTTTTAAGCTTATCTAGCATTCTAATTTTAAGTTTGTCTATCTCTCTAATAACTCCCTTCCGAGTACTTTTCAGGTTTACAATCACTTGCGGGATTGTTTTAAGCTTATCTAGCATTCTAATACCTCCCTCCCGAGTTTTAAGTTTGTCTATCTCTCTAATAACTCCCTTCCGAGTATTTTTTTGTTCATTCTACAGGTTATAATTTCCCAAAAAAGCTGAGATATACTACAAAAAATCTTTACTGAAAATGGATTGCATCAAACCATATTTGAGAGTATTCTCCATATAATGTCAAGAAAAAGTCATCGCTAATTAGTGTAGGGTTCTTAATGGCCACCATTACTTGAGTATAACGTTTTTATTAGTTTCTATTGTTATTCTACTAAATTTCAAAGTAATAATAATGTTTCTTGGTCTATGATGGTTCAACAAAAACGTGTGAAAGCATTTTCCAAATTGAAAACGAATTAACAAAAATATATAAATCGAAATTTTTGGTTTTTTTGTTTTTTTTTTTTCATATAGAGACCAATGTACTTACTTAGTTACAGGTAGCATGTGCAATACAAGTTTTTATGTTGCAAATGTACGATCTATTTAAATTTCTATTATCATTTTGTAGATTTTTCATCTAATTGCACTAGAATATCTATTAAGAACTATTAACACACCTGAATTATTGCAAAATTGCTAGATTCAGATTGTACGAGAGACTTTGTCTTTTCCTTCGTTTTGCAAATTAACTCATTTTTCGAAAATTAAGTTTGTGGCGATGCGATCAACTTTAGAATGTAAAGCAATAATATCATGACGAAGCTTTTCTAACAAAAGATTTATTTGAAAATTTAGCAAAAAAAAAAAAAAAAACAAAAAGCAGAAGAAAATTACACCTTCTTTAAATCTTTTGAAACCTAAATTAATTGTAGATCTAAACAAGTTTCAATAATAAATTTAATAATGATTATATTCTGTGTACATTTTTCTTTTAAAAAAAAAAAATTGGAATTCCTTTCTCTTCATCTAAAGTAATATCTTTTAATACACAAAGTCATAGCAATCTAAGGCTACGAGTTCTGATTTGCTCCTATTAATTGTTAGAAAAACTTTTATTTTATTTAATTACTAATAATAATAATAATAACTAAGATTGCTGTAATCGAAAAATCGATTTCAAACGAATCGAGTGACAGGAGAAGAAGAAAAATTAATATTTTTTTTTTTTTTTTTTTTATTTTTTTATTTATTTAATTTTATATTTTTATTGCAACCGTAAAAATTGTGATAGGAGCAGTAAATAATATTCATTTTCCACCGCCACCGCCTCCACCACCGCCGCCACCACCAAAGGAACCTCCACCACCTCCACCGCCACCTCCTTGAGGTTCTGGCAAAGGCTCAGGAGAACCTATAAAAAAATATATATTTAAGAATAATTAGTTTTTCCATTATATGGAAATCTTCCCTCTCTTTCTATGCACTTACCGAGAGCTAAGGCTACTAAAGCCAATATTGTCGCCAAAAACGTATATATTTTCATATTCGAGAGTTAATGTTACAATGATGCTAAGCTTAGAATTCATCTGAGTTTTTATAACGAAAATCACATGAAAATTATCTCAAATAATCTTATTTGATGGTTTTTTCCAAAATAAACACATATACAGGACCGCTTGTCAGTTTCAATTTAAAGTGTACGGGCCTTTCAATATAAACTAAAAAGTAATTTGCAATACAGTAGGAGGGAGGTTTCTTAACGCGCACATAAACTGTAATCTATTCTAAGACAACTACTTAGAAAGGTCGTTATCATTTCATTGAATAATTACGGATTTTTCCTCATTAAATGAAAAAAAAAAAAAAAACACCACCATTATGAGCTTTGCTCTTAATTCCTAAGCCTGAAACAAAAGCATAATATAAATCCTATAATTAAAAGTTAACCTTAAATGCAAGAAGTGCAATTGAATTGATTTATAACACAGAGGTAATCTTTCAAAATAGAAATCTTTAAATTGATATTTAAATTAGGCCTGGATTACACTGCATCTATAATGTGAAGATGAATCGCACGTATATAATACAGTTACGGAAATCGTTAGACATTGATCTCAATTCAAACGAAAGTAGCGATAATATAATGAGATTGTGCGCGAAACTATATTTAACGGATTAGTTAGAGTTTATATGTCATCAAGTGTGACAAAAATTTTTAATTTTTTCTAAGAATTTTTTTCTTTTTACAATTGTAATTATTTTCTAATTTATTTTGCTGCTAAAATGTATTTATTTCGTTATCTTTTTGCTTTAATTGCAATTTGAAATTGTAAAAAACAAAAAATACGTGTCATAGACGTCGCAAAAAATATGTATTTTGTAGTAAACGTCAGATTTTTACATACATTGTCCGTCGTCTGTTGTTTGGAACTCCTATATATGAAAGAATTGAAAGAGAAGTTTTTCTATTTTGAATTCCTTGTAAAATCGTATAGATATACAGGATATCTTAAGAAAAGAGATGTCATTTGAAATTTCCTCTCATTATCCGAAATGTCACTACACGACTATCATTGCGATAACATTTAACATATGAAAAATATAATGTTTTCAAATATATTCGCTGATTAGGTGCCGAAAATGCTTTTGAAAAAAAATTATTCTGAATGTAATAGGATGACTCATTTATATATACCTGGATACGTATAGAGAAAAAATCGAATAACTTCTCCGACCTCAATGAATGTTCGACTTTTTTGCTCCGAAATTGATGCTATACATGTAAACGATAGTTTTTTTTTTTTAAGAAGGACGATACGAGCTCCTACGATGGTCGTGAAATAGTGACTCTATTGGATGGGACACATATTGCTGAGAGATCTCATACTTATCGGATTAAAAGTTTATAATCGGGTAAAGCTAATCATTCAATGCCCTACATTACTTTGCCTAATACAATTCCTCATTTATTTTTGCGAACAAATACTACAATTTATATCTTGTTTCTATGTAAAGGCATACTTATAGAGGAAACGGAGCTTTAAATTTGCCAAATTTCGTTTTACTATCACGAATCTTCTTATTTTTCTACTATTTCTGCCATAACAAACTAAAAATTAAACTTTGTTGGCGCAACTTACGCGTGATCAGATAGAAAAAATAGACTTATTTGGTCCGTATTTGGTATTACTAGAAACTCATTTTCATCATAAAATATTAAAGTTGCGATCTTTGTGTCATGTAGAGCAACAGTTATGTGAAAACTGGTTCAAAATATGATTCCATCCGATCCTAAATTTTTACATTTATTTTATATCCCAAATTTTTACTAGTTTCTACTGATTTTTATTTAAAGATATAAAATTTTTTTTTATACAAAAACTCTTTTCATATGGAGTCTAGTATGAGGAGCGTTCGTAAAATTACCTCAATCAAATTCATTTTCAGTAGCGTTCATACTTGGACTTGGGTATATAATGTTTCGCCAAAATAAGCGAAAAATTGTGACCCGTAAGTTGAACACTAGAATACATGGACATATGGACGGACATCAGACGGATAGACAGACTGATCGATAGAGTAACAGAAAAACAGACAGACAGACATTCTTAAATCGATTCAGAAAATAACGCTTAATTGATCGATATAAAAAAAAAATGGTTCTATCTTAAGCGCTTCTGGGTATTAGACACGTCTGCACAAAATTGATCAACCCTGCACCAAAAGTGACGGAGGGTATAAAAATAACATGATATCGAAAAAAAAAGTTTGTTTACCGCATGAAATATGAAATACGTATTTTGACTAATGACAAGGATTTATATGATCTGTTTCAAAGAAGGGTCTTCAAAGAAGGGTCTACTTAAAGCAACGTATATGTTGTTGAAGCAAGTAATGGAAGGACTTTTTGAATTTACTTCGAGATTCTTCTTTGATTCGTCTTTTATCTTTCAAAGACAACGATGTGCTTGATGTGTGACATTACAGGCAGTTCTTTGATCGACTTTGATTGACTACAAACTCTCTCAAATATGTCAGCAAACAAAATTTCATCAAAATATGTCGAAAATTGCGATCTATTGGTGCAATATAAAAATACATATAAGATTGATAGACGCATAGACATTATTAAGTCGGATTAAAAGAATGATTTTAAATCATTTGGTATAATAAAGGTGTGTCTGAGTGTTGTATATATCCGTAGAAATCTGATATATCCTACACAATAAGTGATGTAGAGTATAAATAAAATTTGTTTCAGAAGAAAGTGTGTTGTATACAACACGTTTAGTGCCCGAAATATCAACTAAAATGTTACAAACAGTTTAGTCAGCTATTTTCCTTAATTGCTTAAACGTTGATAATTTTCTGCTACTTCAGAGATATCAAAATTATGTAAAAATTGTAATCTTTTTTTCTGAATCTCGAGTGTGTAATTTTCGTATTTTTTCTTTCACTTTTCAATTTGAGAAAGTGTATAATTTAAGGAATCACACTACCGAGATTTTTTGAAAGACAATTTTTTTTTGTTGGCTTAATAGATGCTTTGGATCTGCCAGAATACATTATTTGTAAAAAATTTCCCCATGAAATTTCGGGCTTTTCCATAAGCGCTCCAAAAAGCGCTCCGTCTGAATGAAATGGACCCCTGCTAGTAAGTTAAGGGCTAATCTCTTATCTATTGATTTCTAAATTCTAACTTCTAATTCGCTAGCAGATGTCATTAAAGGGTGTTTATAAGCATTCCTAAGCATTTCCCAAAAAGAAATATGCTAATGGAGCTTTAGTAAGACAATCGTTAAGTAGATAAGATACGAGGCTGAGAGGCATTTTAGTGGAAAAGAAGTAATTACGAAAAAATTAAAAATAACAAATTAAAAGTTTAATGATGAAAATTTTGGAACTGATTATGAATTCGACTACAGAATTAGACGTTGGTCCTTTCGCTTTACGGAAACCGTAATATGTGCGATGCAGTGTCTGATGGATGCAAAAGAAGAAGAAAAAGAGATACTTTCGAGTAAAAAATCGTAGAGGAAAAAGAATGCGGAGAAACATTTTTAATATGGGAGATCCTTTTCACGGCCCTGAATAGGACAGAAAAAAATTAATGAACAATTTTTCGTAACAGAAGAATTTTTGTATAAAAAATATCTAAATTTCAAAATGCTTTTTCTTGAAACACGATTTTTGAAAACGGCACACAATATGACTTAATATAATTTTCAGTTTTTCAACTCAATTTCTTCTAGCATCTTTAGATTAATTATTCTTTAGGGAAGAAAGTAGAATTTTTTTTTAAGTTGATTTAAACATTCTTTGGGAAGAACAGAGTACCTTTTTTTTTTGATCGCAACTTCAACTTTTTCATTCAAATATTCATCAAACATACAAAAATCATTATTTTTAATAAATCCTAGATACAGGAATATACATTGAAAGTATTATTTTTTTTTTTTTAATTCAGATTTTTACCAGTTGGACTGATTGCATGCCTCAGAGCCTCTGAAACTAAAAAGGGCTTAAAAGATTTTAATATATTTCAAAACTAATTTATTTTCTATAATTTAATCTTCTAGTCTATTACCTTTGCCTCAATCCAAAAAGATTGTTAAAAGTATGGATTTTTTTTAAACTGTTACAGCGATATGAGAAATAATGCATCCATGAACTCACTCGAACTTTTTATTAAAATTTATGTTCGTTTATAGCAATTTTATAGCGAAAGATTTCGAACGCTAAAATCCCTTCGATAAGCGAACGACTGAATATGTTGTAAAAAAATTTACATATTTCACGTACACACTTCATAACACTAGCAAGTGACACAAGTGAAAAGAATGTGAGAGTAAGATGGCCGAAGTACCATTTGCAGGTAGCGATTATGTTAGTGGTAAGTTTATGGCGTTCTTCTTGCCAACCCTTCACTCATGAACGACTATTTTCTACTTTAGTGTCATAGCTTAGATTCTTACAACCGTAAAGAAAAGTGAATCTCACGGTTCTCGTTGCCGAATCGTTTGTGGGCAATGAAGTGCCCCTTTTCGTTCAGTGATTTCTTTAAAAAGCAAAACTGTTGCACTTGGTTAAGCCATTGGGTCGAAGTATTACTTAAAACGTTATCATGCTTTTGAGGATCTATTGACTTTTTTTTTTTTTTTTACTAGATCAAAAAAGATCGAGATGTTAAAGTTCATGATAATAACTGACATGTTATGTTGAAAGACCTGAAAGACTTGAGTAATTACCCACGAGAATGACAATTTATATCAATCGGAAAGAGAATCAAAATATTAAAAACGAAGCACAGTGAAACAAGGTCTTACTGAAAGATGTTATCCCTTTTTTATTCGCTATCTTCCTACTGAGTCTAAATTAGACTTTATCGCAGGCAAAGTGGAATTTATGGAATTTACGGTGAATATTATCGGTTTTGCAACTTATTACTGATAATCTATTCAATAGATCTATTTTGCGATCGTTCTCCAAATTGTTCCGATTCTAATTGTTGATGGATATTTATAGAGAGAACTGTGGACTTATATCTTTGATAAAAAAAAAAAAAGTAAAAAGATAAAAAGTTTCTTAAAGATTTTTCGTTTAATTCAGATGAACGATTTTCTAGAAATAAATTAATCGTTTAATAAAATAATTGTCGCTCCTAGAAATGTTAGAAATTATTCATATTTTTTTAGCATAATGTTCAGATATATTCTAATACGTGGGATCAGCTCTTTGTTTATGTGCTATCCAAGTAAAATAAAATATGAAAAAAATTGTAATATTCTAGATGAAAATATTACAAATCAATAGAATTTGTTTTAGTAGAGATACTCATATATATAAGCTATAAAGAACTAAATAAGTTTCTTTTTTTCTATTCGTTACTGAAAGGTGATAAAAATTTACAACTAAAACAATGTAAATAATCATTCAGTTAAGTGCTTCTATAATACATTTACATGGTTTTTTTTTTTTCTAAATTATTTAATAAAAAAACTTTTTAAAGCATTTGCTAATAAATGCTTTCTGTTCAGATCAGTATCAACATGAAGTTATTGACTGCAAGTTGTGTGATATTATTGGCGGGTGTAGTTTGTTTGGGTTCGTATTGGCGAAAACAATTGTAATTTTCTCGTATTTTTTATGTGAAAAATATTTTTCTTTGCTCTACAAGCCGAGGTTCAGGGACCTCTACGCACTAAAAGAAGTTCTGGTCAACCAGGTCGACCGGGACCTTATGGGGGTGGTGGTGGTGGAGGTGGCCCATATGGCGGTAGAGGCGGTGACGGCGGAGGTAGCGGTCCATATGGTGGTGGAGGAGGACTGGGTGGCTTAGGCGGCTATGGAGGTGGTCAGCCAGGACAACCCGGACAACCTGGTGGCTTCGGAGGCGCTGGAGGTTACGGGGGCGGCGGCGGCCCATATGGCGGTAGAGGTGGTGATGGCGGAGCCGGCGGCCCATATGGCGGTAGAGGTGGTGATGGCGGAGGTGGCGGTCCATATGGCAGTAGAGGAGGACAGGGTGGCTTAGGCGGCTATGGAGGTGGTCAGCCAGGACAACCCGGACAACCTGGTGGCTTCGGAGGCGCTGGAGGTTACGGGGGCGGCGGCGGCGGTAATGGCGGCGGAGGTGGTAATGGTGGCGGAGGCGGTAACGGTGGCGGAGGCGGTAATGGTGGCGGTGGTAGCGGTGGCAGTGGGGGGAAAGGGGGTGGTCCCGGTCAACCAGGACAACCGGGACAACCAGGTTCTGATTATTATTAATAATCAAGTGGTTAAACAAATCTTATTCCCAGAGATATTTTATTGAAACATAAATTGACTTGCTTCATATGGCCTAATAAGCATCATATAAAAATCTTTTTTAATTATACTCTTTAAATTCGTATATTTATTATTTCTACTGAGTTGCATTTATTCAAGAATAAAATTTTCATTTTAGTTAATGGTAACGTAACTTAACAATTAAAAATTGTAACGAACAGAGTTAAGAGCAAATAAAGAAAAAATTTCATTAATTATTCTGGATAAGATTTTCTAAAACTTAATTTTATAACTTTAAATTGATTTCGAATTTTCAAAAACCACTACAAACAGTGTCACCTGATCTAAGCTTATCTAATTAGCATTGATTGTTGCAAAATGAATTAGAAAAGTGATCTATAGTACTACAGGAATACAGTAGATTTATTCATCTTTGCTTGCGTACCGTAATAATATCACAAAATAGTCTTCCTTACGAATCGCTCTTTGAATACAAATATATAGAGTTATTCTATTTCTAACTTAAATTAGATGACATTTAATTGGCATCTCAATTGGCAATTCCATCTAGTTCCTACGAATTCATGTGCATCCATTTCAAATTCGTTTCCTGAACATAGAAAATATTAGTTTGGGGAAAAGGTAATCCATTATTTTCCAATTCGAAATGTTAAATAAAGTCCTGAAGTTCTTATAAGACTGGATGGATTACCTTTTCCCCAAACTAATATTTTCTATGTTCAGGAAACGAATTTGAAATGGATGCACATGAATTCTTAGGAACTAGATGGAATTGT
>KK351069.1:1149147-1175011 GCA_000671755.1 Glossina brevipalpis | reverse complement strand
TTATAACTCAATAAAAGCTTAACTAAGGTCAAGTTTTCTTAAGCAAAAAAAAAAAAAAAAAAATTAAAATTAAAATAAAAAAGAAAAAAAAAAAAAAAAAAAATTAATATTAAAATAAAAAAGTAATAAAAAAGAAAAAAGAAACAAAAATGCTTACTCAACAAATTCAGACAATGCTTGTTGGAAACAATTTAAAAATAAATCGTATTCGAAGCGGGACGAATCTTGTAAGTTTATTGCTTCAAGACGATATATAAAAATTTGCAAATTATTTAATTAATTATACGCATGTAAATCATTTGATTGACCATCACTTTTCTTCTGCTTTTTTTTTTTTTTTTTGCTAGAATTTTCCAACAATTACAATTTCTTGCCGTTTGCCGATATATTCTTTTTCTTTAATCTACTTCTAGATGTCTTCGTTGTTACGTGACTGGTTTCCCATCTTAAATTAAATATTTATTGTAAAATATATTAGTTCATAGACCCGGATATATGGCCACCGACTAATTGCATGTATGATAAACTAAATTTCATTTCTATGTCTCAATTCCAATGCCACAAGCTGAAGGTCTTATATAGAGGAAGAATTATAAATAGTTTCTCAATACGACTACTTTTCGATCGATTTATGCTAAAGAAGTAAAACTAGTTTCCTTTGTAATATTTTAAACCTACCTATAGGCGAAATTCTGATTTCTAATATCTAGAATTGATCAATATTTAATTATACAAGGAAGAATTATTTCGAAAAATTCGACAAACGGGCAAACTGATCAAACAAACAAATGAATGAACAGATGATCGATAAAAAGATATAATAGATGATCAGGATAAAAATGAGAGACCAAACAAAGGAAATAATGAATGAATGGATATGAGGTTGGATAGGTGGTCGACACTGATAGATATGATTAAGACATATTAGAAGTTAATTTAATAGATTTTCTAGCATATATTTCTTGATGCTTTGCATTATTGCATTTAAGTGTAAACTTTTTAGTTTTCTTCGAGAGTATAGTACCGTATTGTTATTGTTTAGAGAGGCAGTCGTGAATTTTAATTTCAAAACGAATTCAAATTTTATTTTCGGTCAAAGTCATTTCTTAAGTACCATACAAGAGTATTTTAAAAAAAAAAGTTCTTCATCTATTTCCCTTATCTAATATTAAAATCTTTGTCTTTGTTGCCATTGATCGTTAAGAAGATCGTTATAAGAAACCTTGTATAACAACTGATCCCTAAAAACTAGTTATCCAAACTTTCTCTCAATCGCTATTACCGATCAAAGTTCATTATAATTGCTATATAGAGGTGTATGTATAGTTCTTAAAAAAGTTTTCAAAAAAAAAAATCAATAGAATTAAGATCTAATTTGCTAATATTGAGAATATTCACTAATAAATGTTATATTAAACCATTGATTACCACACCATAATAAAGAAAAATCTTTATTCATATTATTTAATATTTTAACTAACTTAATAAATAATTTTTAAAGAAAATCATGAAGTACATTCCAACAAAGCTTATACTTAAAGAAATTAATTTTAGAATAGAGAGAGTACAAAAGACGAAGAGAATAGTATATGATGCCTTAGGCAAAGAATAAAGAAAATTGAAGATCATTATTTAACGTAGCCGACGATATAAGAGAATGGACTTTGGAAATTATTCTTTAACTTCGGGTACCTTAAAGCCCTTTTCCTTTAATTGACTCAAAATGCACATACCATGCTGATGAGCATTTTCGCATCTAGAAAGGAAACAAGTTTTTTTTTTTAAATGTTGCTGTTCTGTGGTATAAAACTAAACCAAAAAAAAAAGCAAAAATTCTTAAGATCATACTTTTCAGTAGTGGCTCCATTTTTTCCATTGCAATGATCAACAATTTGTTCCAACTCTTCTTTATTATCCGCATACATCATACTCATCATATCGACAACTTTGTCTTTATTCATTTGCGATTGACCTTCTTCGATCTATAAAAAGCGAGCAAAGAGAGCAAAAATAGTTTTTATTAAGAACTCAACAGTTTTTTTTTGTTTGGACGAATTGCTTACCAATTCGAATTGTTCCATTAAGCACCGACGGAAACATTTTGAATTCTCATGAGGATTCTCATCGTTAGTTAATAATTGTTTAATATGCTCTGAAAGTAATAATTTTCTATATGAATAGATTTCATATACAACAACAAGTTAGAAAATTACTTTCTTACTTATACTCATCACCTCGAATCTTGAAGAAAAAAAAATCATGAAAAAAAAAAACTCAATTTCGATTACTGTACAATATTAGATAGGCGTGGTCGGTTTTTTTTTATGTGAACATTTTGATTGCGTGTGTGTGTGTGTGTATTTATTGCAGTTTATGAGCAAAACGAAAAAAAAAAAACGAAAAAAGAACAGATGGTATTTGTGTTACACTGTAGGCGTGTCGTTTGAAGTATTTGGCCCATTTTTAATGCCAACCTACATGTAAAAAGTTCCAAAATTTTTACCAAATTTGAAGTTAGCTTTTTTCCAGCCAGGAAATTGTCTACAACAGACATAGCATCAATGGACAGACGGACGAACATACTTCAATTTGATAGTGATCAAGAATATAAATTTTTTATGGGGTCTTTAAACTTCCTTCTGATTATACCGTCATCCTTGGGTGGTGGATATAAAAAAAAAAAAATAAATAAATAAAATAATACGAATAAATCGCCTTTTTTCAAATACCAATTATTATAAATAACGAATAATTGATAAAGTTATTCCAATTTGTACAATCGTAAGTGTCTTGACAGTAAACAATAAACAGATAAGAAAGCAGACGAACATTGCTAAAATGCTTTTACAATCACTCTGATACATACTTGTGTTAATTGCAAAAAGGCAGAACATTTTTTACAATTTAATATCCCATCCTAACTGCTATAGCAAAAAAAATTTGAAAAGCAGAATTGTTCTCAATTTATCTTGCATTGCAGTACATCGTTTGGCCCGTTTTCAATACCAAATCGTGTGCAAAAATTTCCAATATTTGAAATCAATATCTCAACTTTTGCAACTTTTACACGTACGGACAGACGGACATACTACGATCAATTCAGAATTTGGTACTTATCAAGAATATATACCCATTATAAAGTCTCTGAAGCTTCTTCCTGGCTCTGTAGCAATCATTTTCTTTTATTCACCATATACCAACCGTGTGTGGTGGATAAAAAAATCAATGAATATTATACAAGATATATATATATATATATATATATATATATAAATTTCAAACATTTTCGAACATGATCGGCAATTTTTTTTATATCGACCCACAATTAAGAAAATAATATCGAATTTTACACAGCAATTAATTTGCTTTCAGAATTTGTCAAACGGAATTTCTCTCTTATGGCAACCGATTATTTTTCATTCACTATCTCGCACGGTAAACGTATGAAAGAAGATTAGAAAATTTTTATCTTATTAAACATAAATCGTAAGCAATACTATTTCTCATCGAATTGAAAAACATTTCGATACATCCCCTTTTATATAAAATGCTAGACAGATAATAGATCATAAGAAAATTTTAAACTAAAATACTCACCTCTCTCAGGCTTAGGTTCACAATCCTCTGCAAATGATTCTAAAGCATCGGCTAACTCATCTAAAGTCATCCCAAGATCATCTTCATCATCGTCAGCCTGTAAAGCAAAACCAAAGGTTCACTTAAAAGTCTTGTTTGTAGACGTAATATACAGATATTCTTACATTTACAGTTACGGTCATCATGAGGCTAAATAGTGCGAACACAACAAAAATTTTAAAATATTTCATTATATCTTTTACTGTCGACTTTCTCAAGTCCTCAATTACTATCAAGACTTTAATCACAAAAATTTATTAAAAAATAAAAAAATCAATAGTTTTTATTATTTTTTTTTTCAAATTTCCTTTTTTTTGGATTTTTTTTTTTTCTAATTTTTCTATCACAACTTTTCACCTTTCATTGCCCACTAATTTATTTCGAAACACGTTCAATTTTCTTATGGGAAAATAATAAAATTTTTATTCCATTTTATAGATAGAAAGCAAATTTAGAAAAAAAATTTGTTGCTTCTTTTTTGTTGTTATTTATTTTTGAATTTCCTGTTTATTACAAACAAAGTCATGTCGTGCTTGTTAATATTTTATCAGATATTTAATATAACATTTTTCCTGATTTCATGTTAGAGTATAACGGAAATGTTATTTGAAATTTTGAAATGGAAACCTTGATCAAATATATGGATCAGTAGGTCCATTCAATAAAACAAACCATTTGAAAATCTTTCTCAATTCAAGTAAATTGCTAATCATTGGTCATCGGTCTATAAAAGAGCGTTCTTTTCATCTCTTAAGCAAGGTATTTTCAAAGGGAGTTCAAAAATCAACTAAATTGATGATAAAATTTTATATATCGATATATATCGATCTTTATATCTTATGATACAATTATGAAATTATAAATGCTTATGCTTAAAGCCCTGAATTTAACAGCTAATGCTTCCGTAATGCTTTTGCTAAACTAAACTACAACTGCTGGTTACTGTTTAGGTGCGATACTTTCTACGTCTTTTGAGTGAACGAATGTGTATAGAGAGGCAGTAAATAATTTATTACCAAAAAAAAAACAAAAAGAAAAGAAAAAAAAAAAACAAAAATCTCCTGAAATTGAAAGTTGTATTAAAATCTTAAATTTTTGTATTCGAACACAATCTGGCTTAGCTTACTTTGCTAAAACTTCAAAAACTAAAATAACAGATGATAATTGCACTTAAAAGCATTTTAAAAACGTATCATTAGTTTAATAATGTAGAGCGGAAGTTAGGTGTAAGCAGGGATACTGTTGAGTTCATAAATTAAGAATTTTATATACTAAACTATGCTTGATTAGACGAGTGTAGGGTAATAGGATCTACTTGACATGTAAAGGCAATAGTTTTGATTAGTTGAGAAATGTCAACGAATCGGCAAGAGACACGAGTAACATTGCGATTAATATTATTGTGGTCGATGTTTTTACATTTTGAAGCTTAGTTTTTTTTTTGTTTTTTTTCTATTGAAATTTAATAATATATTTAATTTAAAAATAAATATGTAAATAATTAAACATTATTAACATGTTTAAGATAACGTTACAAGTCCACTTTACAAAAATTTCAATATTAAAGTCCACGTAATGCAAGATTTTAAGTGAAAATCGCATGCTTTGGTATTAACACGCATATTTCCGGTTAGTCAAACTACCATAGTATAGATGACTCATTTATCTTTAATTGTATTTAAATTTAGAGCTCAATGCTCAAAATGAAAATCTCTTCAGTCTTTCAATCTCAAAGAATTTCGAACTTAAAATCTTTCGTACTTCGTCATCATATCCGACATATAAATAAGTCATTGCCGGATTTAATTAATCAAAAAAAAAAAAAAATATATGTGTATATATATATATATATATATATTCAAAACATTATTGATCGTCAGTTGGACAATTTCATCGCATTTTCAAAGAATGTCATTACCATACAGAAAGGTATCTAGTTTAGTGTAATCACATCTACACAAGCTCCTTTGCTATTGTACTCTTACAAGATTGCATACATCGCTCAGGCAGGCAATAAATCATCGATTATATTCAGAAGAAGAAAAGTCTTGTGAACGCAGCTACGGTAGGAGTTTATTCCAGTTTGGTCTTTCTTAATGTTTCTTAGAGGGATTTCGTAATATGAAGCCCAGCTCATCGTCATATTGAAAAATCAAGCTATAATAGATTTCACGTATTACAATCGTTTCTTATTTAATGATTGATTCAATTGCATTCGTTGCAATCTATTGCTCTATTTCCGGTGGGATTAGTTGAAAGTAGCGTATTACGAATTTCTACAACTATCAATGACAAAATTTATAAATACAGTTGGAGAATTAAAAGTATAACGTATACAATATACAAAAATAGACAATAAAATGATTTTCTAGCTCGATAATGTTCGAGTGTTTGGTTAAACCAACAACACGAAATTTTATATACAAATAGATTATTGGGAAAGCGGGTAAATGTCGTTATAATTTTAACGCGGGTTCACGTCTTGAAAGCTTAACCTCACGTTGTCCATTGTGGAGTGAGGGAAAAGCTTATGAATGTGGTAGGACAGATTTGTTGTGTCCTGCAGAATAATTGCGGCCTAAACAGTCGTGCCCTTCGACTAGTGTACCGTGGTCTATTTGTCGGTTGTGCGACTTATGGAGCAACGGTATGGTATCGAAGTGTTATGTCTGTTGTTGATCGAAATAAACTGTTGAGCTGCCAGCGAGTTATGCTTCTGGCTTGTTTACCCGTTTTCCGGACTGTTTTTACGGACGCCTTACCGGTACTGATGAGTGCCGTCCCCCTGGACCTCGAAGCCGTACGTATTGCTACTACTTTTGGGATAAGGAGAGATCAAAAGTAAGTCCGATTGATTGGTTTAATACTGATGAAGTAGAGAGGTTTAGTTTCAGGGAGCGTAATACGTGTTCGTACCCTATGGTAGTTCGAATGGAAGAGTGACATTTGAGTTCATGCGTGATGTCTCATTTCTCGAGAATCATTCAGATTTCGGCCTTAGCCTTCATCTGAAATTCTTGCATACGGACTACTGATCTCTAAATGCATTCCTGCATTCTAGAAGGCTCTCAGAAACTAGGGCGTGCTGTTGTTAGAGTCCGCTTGAAAATTGGAAGCATGTGCTCGTACTCTAATCTTAGAGACTTGGAGGCAATGGGAATTAGACACATTGACGATACTTTTGATTTTAGTCTGGCCCTCTCTACTTCAGAGACGATTACATTCTTGAATGCTTTGCCATGTGGTTGGTATAGACGGGTTCACCTCAATAACTGTACCTTCGTGTACAGTTCTCCTATCCCATAATCGATTCAGATTATATGAAACCTGCAAATCTCGACCGAAGGATTGGGTATTTATTCTTTCATAGTTTCTGTTCTCAATTTACCTGGTACCACGAGTGTCAGGAGCCCCCGAAGCAATCTTCCAGCTTCGGCCTGACAACGGGAACGGTTCAGTGCGGGAGTTTCGTGGTGGCTGTGGTTAGCCCAAATCGCAGGAAGAGTTAGCTTGCTGGCTCGAATGTAGAGTTGCATTGCAACCGGGTGCTTGACTCATAGAAAGGCAGAGGTTTTAGATGAGCCTCGCTCTCACAAGGGATGGGGACACGTCCCATACCGTGTCTCCATCGGGAACTTGGGGATCAAATACACCTGAGACGCTGAATGTGTGTTTTCACATTCCGCCTGCCATCGGCCACCGTGGGTAGGAACTCACGTTAAAGCACTAAAGACATCTGTCCATTGTAGACGTGAGAGTGCAGCCCAACTAAAGCTATGTCTTTCTTCGAATCAAAAAACAAGTTACTATGGAACTTCACACCAAGTAAGCTTTTCCTGCTGTCAAGCAGAAAGAAGCAAAACGTTGCGTTAAGACCTCCTTATATCTGGGACACGAGAAAGGAAAAAAGAAAACATTCTCTAATTAGACTTCGTAGTTGCTATACAACCTATAAAATAGGACTCGGTCGTTAGATACGAAACCAGCAAACGAAGGTGCAGTAAATGGAAACGGTCTGTATTATGCGTATAGACATATTAGTCTCACTGGACAGAGTCAACTTTAGCCCTACCTCTTCGGTTTAAGTGAGAAGAACGATACTCATATATTTCGAAGGCAAAGGCGGGCAGTGTGATTAAAGAAAAAGGAGTCGCAGTAGAGTGTTGTGATATATTAGGGGAAATCCAAGACGACCGGTTGAGAAATCTGGAAAAACTGTACGCAATCGTATGAAAACACTTGCCATAGATATAAGGCATAATCTACACCGATGCTCAGAAGAGGGTTGAGGTTGTCAAATATGCTTTTCAAGCTTCCATGCAGAACCTAGAAAATCCCATCCATATATCTGCGAATCCTGGATATGAGATATGTGAAGTATGTAAACGGTCGGAATATATTATAGAGATTATCTAAAAAATATAATCAAACAGTTGATACAAAAAGGTCGGTATCTAAGCTCGATTTCAAGTCGTCCATCTTTATACAAATTTGTTTATCCGTAGAAATATTTGACATCAAGATCACATATCAGACATAAATCAAACAGATACAAACAATCAATTATACAATACTCGTAAATGACACACATGCATATAATTTAAGATATCACTCATGCATCAAATATGTATATTAATATTAGAGTACATACATCATACAGGTCGTTAGAGGCACGAAATGATTAGAAACTAAAAAAAAACTAAAAAAACAAATTGAAATTTTTCAATTTCACCATAAATAGTGTAAACGCCTTTTAATTATCTAATTACCTGCACTTATTGTACCTTTTCTCTTCTTCTTCTTGTTGTTGTTGTTGTTGTTCCCTTTCATGTGATTAGAAATCCCATCATTTCAATAATGAATTAATTTATTTACTTATTTCATCTTTAATGATTTTATTTTTTTTTTTTTTTTTCAAATAAAAACAAAAAATAAAACAGAAATTAGGAAAAAATTTAAGGGAAAACGAATTGAGTGATTTCTCCACGCAAGCAACTCAAAACAGCATAAGCCGCATCACAATTATTCTTGATACCATTTGCGGAATCTTTACATTTCGCCAAACCGGGACGATATTCATCTTTGTATGAATCGGGCATTAACAAGTCCACTTGCTTCAAAGCGCCTTCGTAAAGGAATTTCCCTTTTTTCATCTATCTCACGCATACCAAAAAAGATAAACAAGAGAAAATTATTATACTGCCGATGTGAAATCAATAGTTGAAATAATTGATTGTACCGTTTGCATCATTTCCATAACGCAATTAATATAACATTTTGCATCCTTATTATCGGGTATATTACCCTGACGTATCTGATCCGCCATATCTGTTTCACAAAATTCTATTTAAACTCTTTTTTAAAGTAATTCATTTTCACTAGTTACCTTTGTTCACTTTCGGAAATTTCGGCAAACAAACATCACGCATTAGATTAGCTGCAGACTTCATCTGTTCTTCGGTAGCCTAAAAGTTTTTTGAAAAGTCACGGAAATAATATTCAAATGAGTCAAGAAACTGATACTGAATTATTCATTAAATGTCGAATGTAAAGACGATTTAACAATTTTAGCTGAGAAAAAAAAAACTCTACTAAAGCAGAACTGTGAATCATATAATTTGTATATTAGGGCTAGCGAGGAAAGCAATAAAATTTAAAAATTTCCATGATACGACTCAGATCACTCCGATAGGTATCATTATCTATAATGCTGATCTGGCAGAATATCATCAATTAACATTAAGTTACTAACAACACTATTTACTAATAAATACTTTGACAAAATTAAGAGAGAATCGCTCCGATTGCGTTTCCCCCAATGGCACATAAACATTATATATAATATTATTATATTTACTATCGAATGAAACTCGACAATATATAATCTCCGTTAAACTTTTAAAAGAACTTTTTATTAAACGGTCGGCCAATTCGAATTTTCACTCATCCATCCAGCCATCGTTCAGATGGCTAAACTAAATGTTTATACCAGAATAAAAAAACAGATATCAATGTATCAAAATTTGTTTTTTGGCCAAGCCTCTCAGTTGCCCGATCGAGACGGTTTTTATAACGATCCTTTAGCGAGTCTCGAAAAACTATTTTTTTTTTTTTTTTTTTTATAATTTTGAGATCAGTTTATAGATGGATATACGATCTTAAATCGGTTAAGAAAATTATGTTTAATCGATTGAAATACTAAAAAGTAAATTTATTTCAAATCGTTCTGAATTCACACTAGTTTAATATATTTTATGCGATAATGATATTATGAAGTGGATGTTACCTAAACATCATGTAAGGTATACACGGGTATACACGAGTATAGGAGGATGAAATGTATTGATCAATAAGTTTTGGGACTAAGTAAGAAAAAAAAACTTTTTTTTCGCAAAACTTTGCTTTAAGAATATTTTCTAACATTTCCCAAAGTCCTCAAAATGCGTTTCAGTTTCTGCAATAAACTTTTATCATTTAATCCAAATACTTTTACCTTCGGAACATCTATTTGTGGTTTGCAAACACATGTTAATTGCTGCAGACCAGTTGTAAAGAATATGATGCAGGGGACAACAATTCGTATTTCAGTTCACGTAATTTTTCCCTTGTAGCCAACGATCGATTTGATCGTTACTTTTTGATATCTTTATACACAGAATTCAGATCTTTTTTCAATTTTTCTTCAAGAGATAACAAAGAGGTTCGTTGCTAAAGCCATTATGACTCAGAAATTAGTGATCGAAACGCACTTAGAAAGACACATAAAAGTCGTCGTTTAAGGACTCGCACTTTTCGAAAACAAACTTCGATTTTTTGTTAAAGACATTATCATCTATATGTTAAGGCCGGAAATTATTGAACGATGTGTTAATTTCATTCCGAAACATGGAAGAATATGCTAATACCACAATCTACGAAGTTTCCAATGTTAGATAAACGAATACGATAAACATGACATGACAAGATTACTAATAAAAAATATTTACAGAGAACTAACGAGGAGTTGAGAAAAAAATATTTGCAAAGAACTAATAAGGGAATCAGGAAACTAATGCCTTAGACATGAAACTTCTTCCAAAAAATAAACGAGCGAAATGCATTAAGATTCTTAAATTTCTTACTGCAAAGAACACCAAAAAAAAAGACCATAAAACAAGTTATACGTATCGTCCAAACTGCTGTTTATTTAAAACATCGTATAATAGTCCGGCTATAAATAGTAACCCCCTCCCTGGTACTCTAAAGCCTTTGAAGAGAAAAAAAAAACTTATGCTTGAGATTATCTCATTAGTTCAGTCGTTCTTTAACCAAGAAATTGTATCTTGCAATTAGTAGTATTTGAAATAAAATATATTTTCACATTATTTGGAACTAAATGCGGATTTTTGAAGTCAACAAAAACGATTAAAATTAATTCAAGTACGTAAAGGATTAGTTAATAAGAGCTACAACTTCATGTTGATTTTCCAGGCAGAGTCCATTCTACTTGCTGTGCTCTTTACATTTAATTTTTTTTCTTTGTTTTTAATTTTTTTGGTTCTTTTTTTTCTTTATTATAGTTTTTCTTTTTTTTTAAATTTATTTAATTTTAAAAATTATTTCACTTACACCACCATAAACATTAGTTGGCTTATAAATGGCCAAAATCACTAAAGATATTGTAATAATAACATTTGATTTTTTCGCAAACATTATTAGAATCCTTGAAAAGTTAATCCTCCTTCTTAATGTAACGTAACGAAGTAACGAAGTAACGTACAAAAGATGCTTAAGTGAACTGTTTATCAAATTACTCAATAACTTAAAATAGCTAAAATCAATAAGAACTTGGAACTTTTTATAGAAAACTTAATAAAAACTCTGTGGTAATCGCTAAAAACACAAAACACACACACACACACACGACAATACCAACAAGCATGCATAATTTACATATTCAAGAATATATTTAAAACAATAACAAAACAGTTAATATTTAAAGCAAACCAATCATTATCAGTAAAAAAANAATTGAAAATAAAAATGAGAAAATGAAATAAAATCATATTTAAATTAACAACTGTTTTCAAGTAAAATGTCAACTTAATGATGACTATGATGATAAGGTGCTGAAAAATGAAAAAATATATAATTTTTTTAAGTTAAATTTTTAAAAGCTTCGCATTTACCTCATCATTCATTGATTTGCTAACACGCCCTCAATTAAATCGAAGATTTTCAAACATTTACTATTTCAGTAATAATAATATCCAAACGGTTAGTCAAGATTCGTCTTAATGGCCAGTAGCATTAAGCCAATCCGATTAAATCGAATGGCCAATTTAATGCGATTGGTGTTACAAAACACGTCTTCCACATTGTTATTAATTAATATCTAGGAATAGAAAGCATAATTGAATTAATAAAAGGCAGATTTATCTCAGGTTCTTCTCGGTATTGCAAACATTTATTTAAAATATAATTGATCTCATCAGTGATGCAGGGCATAATAAACTTAAGTAAATAGAAAAATATCTCTTTAATAACTTGAACGCGATAGTATTTTTTAGTTCTGATTAGTAATCGAATTTTTGTAGAGAAATGCTATAGAAGCACCCTATACTCATAGCTTTGCTATAGTTAAACTACAATTTTTTAGCCAGAGACACTTAAATACCTCTTCATATAATTAATTATTCGATATAAAACGAAAAGTACCGAAATTTGTTGTTGTCTTTTTTTAGTATATTTATATATTTAGTATATATGCATATATGTATGCAACTCCCAGAATAACGTGAGCCAGATACATTTTCTAAGCCAATTTAAACTTATTTGTCCATCTATCTTACAAATTACAAATCAAAAGTCGTCCCAATATTTGCGATAACATTTTATAAAGCGATCTGTTTTAACCTCAAAAAAAAAAAAAACCCCTTTTGAAAATAAATTTGATCTGATCATTATTCTGATTATTTCATATATAAGGTCAACATATTTAAAAAAAAAAACAAATCTTATTATTAATATTTCTTGACAAAAATCGATGATAACTAATATTTCGACATATTAACTGAATGAGGGAAAAATTAGGCTGAGATAAGAGATCATTCTTCGAGCTCCTTCACACATATAAAGCTTCTTACAAAAAGTGAATCCTTACATAACAATAAATTCTCATTTATTTTATATTTTTTAAAATGAAAATTAGTCCAACATAGTGATTTGAGGTAAAAATTGATTGTGTTCAACCCCTTTCGTAAAGGCGTTCCCGTCAAAAGTAAGACTTTGTATAGCAAAAAAAAATTTAACTTTCTCTATTTTATCAAGAAAACAAATGAGCTCCTTGGCAAAAACGATCACTTTCACCAAATTTTAACCAAGTCCAAGGTTCACGTTTTGGGATCACTTCTCTGTAAGAACCCTCGATAAAAAAGTAAGCCTTTACAACGCAATAAAAGGTACACCATTTGATATTCTATGACAATAATAGATTTAAAAAAATCCATTAGACGAAATGGTGTACGATATTCAATGGTCGGCCTTGCTCGGCTGTAACTTGGATATAAGATGCCGCTTGGAAATTTTTGATTGGTGGATAAAAAAAAAAAACCCTTTCATCTAAATAATCGTAACGATACTGATAGGATTTCTTATATAGAAAAGTTTAAGTGTTTAATTCAAAAGCTAAAGATCATTTAAAATGCATTCATTAGAATAATAAGGTCCACGTACCAGAGAGGATCGAAATCCTAAGAAATCCGGGACCGGGATATCTATGGCCCACGTACCAGAAAGGATCGGGATCTTACAAAATCCGGGACCGGGAGACCTATGACCCACGTATCAGAAAGGATCGAAATCCTAAGAAATCCGGGACCGGGCTATCTATGGCCCCCGTACCAGAAAGGATCGGAATTCTACAAAATCCGGGACCGGGAAACCTATGGCCCACGTACCAGAAAGGATCGAAATCCTAAGAAATCCGGGACCGGGCTATCTATGGCCCACGTACCAGAAAGGATCGGAATCCTACAAAATCCGGGACCGGGAATCCTACGACCCACGTATATGATAGGATTGTGATAATATGAAATCTGGGACCGGCCCTAAAGAATAGATTTTCTATTTCTATTATTTGCAAGAATGTCATCTCATCTTTACTTTATTAGTATTATTAGTATTAATGACTTTTCATCTTCATCTCTTTCTTGTCTTGATTTCCTAGAAAAGTCTTTGTACACGTATGCTATTTATTATTCCTTAATTCTTAAATATCTAAAATTTTTGATTATTCTATCAAACATAATAATCAAAAGTCTTTAATATCACAAGTTCAAGATTATGTGATCATTACATTTGCAACTCTATTGAAAGAAATATCAGAAGACAACTTATTATTTTACATATTATTACTATACTAAAGACTTCCGACTTCAAAGATTTTAAGAAAATTAATTCTATAATTGTATACTTTACAATGAACTCTTCAAGTTTTTATAATTCTTATTGAATAACATCATTTTCGAATCATCTTGTTTCAAATTTATACTATATAGTAATGATTTTTTTTTTTTATAAAGAATTTCATGTTATTTATTGACATATTGATTGTTTGTTTACGTTAGTAAGTACGTCTGTACATGTTTCTGTACAATTGTCATTTGCAAATCATTTTGCATGATATGATTGAAAACTTTCCATAGACTTCCTACTACATTTAGACAAATTACTTTATTATTATCTTTATTAATATATAACTGTAAATATAAAATACGTTTAACTTATATTAATGATTTTTACTATGTTATGATACGAAACGATCGAGAAATCTAAGGACAAATTTTAAAAGTCTCTAATATCTCTCTACTCTTCACTTTCATATTCAATTTAATAATCTTAGTTCCAGTAACGTGTGAAATTTAAAAAAAAAAAAAAAAACAAGCATTACGTATGAGTAACATAAATATACAGAGAACCTTATCTATAAATACTGCACTTTCTGTTGTGCTATTGAATTTTTTACAAAAATCCCGAAAATTAAAGGTATTGTCTCAAATCCAGCTGAATAGATGTTTTTGAAATGAATTTTGGAGAGATATTTGGAGAGATGTTACAATATACTGACATATATGGACATAATAACAGGAATTTTTTTTATTAAGGCCGTCTCTTGTCGTATTTATACTGAATATCTTTTGTCAGGTCGCACAGGAGTGTTATTTGACGTTAATTCTTAAATGAAATCAATTCCATAATCGGGCAAGCACAAGTCTTTACGCATCTGAATTATTTTTGAGAGTGAAAATATTTTTTAATGAGACGTAGTAAATAACGTCGGTTTTCGCGGACAATTGCAGTTTTGTGTTTGCTCTTCAGACTTTGCTTTGGATTTCATTATGAGAAATACACGTTGATTAAGTTTTTTTTTTTCACAAAATGCTCAACAAAAGTTGCCGTAAGGGTAAGAAAATTTTAATACCAAAAATTTGGATAATATGCAAACGTTCTTCAAGTTTATGTATCGTTTCTGAATTAAACCATAAAAAATTATAAACTTCAAAAGAAGCAAAAGAAAGTTATATGACTTAAGTTCAAAATAAAGCATACTCATATGAAAATACATTTTATTTGGAAAGTATTTACAACAACAAAATTATAAAATACAAATTTAATATTAAACATTTAGTTTGGAATGGTTTTGAAATCAAAAGTTTTATTTTGCTTTTTATCTATATACAATAGAAGAGGACTATATGTGAACACGAGAGATTGCATCTCTTCCATCGAAGTGAGCAGGGGAAAAGAACTGAAAAGTTCATGTTTTTCTATCCACAGATTTAATAAAAAGTTTTATAAAAGTCAATATTTCTGTTAATTTTTTAAGCAACATTTGGTAACTTTTTGTTAAATATATCTTCCTTAGGACCGCTTTCAATATATTAATTTTAACTAAAGGTTTACTGACAAATAGATCTTTTAATTGACATGACTTAACTAAAAATTATGTCATATGCTTTTCACTTTTGAATTTTAACATATTCTGATTAATTCTCAAAATATTTCTTATTTCGCTTTTATCAGCTGTTTTCTTTTATTTATATGATCGTTAGTAGTTAATTGAAAGAAATCTTATAATTAAATTTAAGTATTAGTAATAGAATATTATCGAATTTCCTAAATTAAATTTTTTTTTAACCGAAACTTAAAAATTGTGTAATTTTCAGTTTAATTTTATGGAATTCGAGTTCCGAATTTAAATTTATAGATTTCTCTTTAAATAATAAAAACAAAGTATTGAGCTCGGTCTCGAGATCTAAATATATATATTTTCTTAACTTAATAATAAAAAAATCTTTTAAACAAGTTCTCAACGCAAAACTTGTAAGAGATTTAATTATGAACAGTAAAATATATTCATATGAAGCGCCCTATAAAGCAATAAATAGAATTACAGCTGTTTTGTTTTCTTCATATTTCTCTTCTCTTTTTGTTTTCTCTTAGAAAAGTTCTAGTGTGTTGCGAATAATATTAAAATTGTTGCGTTTTATATTTTTATAACTTTACTTATTTATTTCTCATCACTTAAAATATGGCTTTAACTCAAAAATTTCTACATAATATAAGTATTCAATCATGGAAGGTAAGCTAACAATAAAGATATTTTTTTTTATCAAAAGACTACAAATTACATAAATATTACACAGGTTGCTATGGTTCGTTATTCCAGCTTTCTAACCTCGAAACCAGTTCAACCATTGGAAAAATACCCTGAGATTGAAATAGTTAAAAATCCACCAGAATGGAAATATGTTGAACGTGTGTTACCGAAGCTAGTGATACCAAAACCATTAGAAAGAACAGAATATCCATCAGGTTGGAAACCTCCAAAGGTCGGTTCGCATAATATCGATCAATTGAGTTACTATGTCGCGCGTACAAAAAATTACATGTTACCAGTATATTTGAAGACAACACACCGTGGTCAAAGGAGACTAACCATTGTGAGACATGTACAGGGTAATCTTTGGCAATTAGAAAGCGAACTGCGACAATTAGTAGAAAAGGAGCGTGGCGGCAAAGTGTGTGTTACCAGAGTAAATGAAATGAGCCGCCAAGTACACATACACGGTGATTATGTTGATATAATAAGAGAATATTTGAAGTCAAAAGGTTATTAAACGCTTTATTTTCCTTCTTTCTTAAGAAAAGTTGTTTTTAATATTGCCATTGGAAAAAAAGAAAGGAAGTAGAATTTATTAGCTTTTAACTTAATAACTATGAACAAAAAAAAAAAAGTGCAAAGGAGCCTTAAATCACACATACTGTCTTGCATTGAGAAACATATGTAATTTACAGTCAGGTGCCTGGAACGGAAACAGCACCACCCACCAATGTTGAACGTTTCAATGCTTTACGAATGGTGGTCCAATCTTCCAATATATCTTCTTCATAGAGCATGTACACGATATAGGGGCCTGTCACAGTCACCGCTTTTTTGCGTGCAGGCCCCCGTACTTTACTATGACGCTTATCGGTACCCCAATCATCCCACGATATATCAACATTATGACGATCTTCTTCTAATCGTCGTATCTTCTCCATTAAATCGTCATAGATTTGATCCAATGCTAATTGTTTTTCACTCTAAGGATGAAAAGAAACTTAACATTTCGATTCTTGATGAACTTTGCTATCAAACCTCAAAATTTTGCTGAGCAGCCTGCTCTTCACTAACGAATTTATGCTCAATATTCTCTAATCGATAACGTCTTAATATTTCAGCTACCTCTATACGATTGCGATAGACTTTGTCCAATTCTTTCAAAGGTTGTAAGTATTCTTCAGAACGGCCATTGCGTACATCGACCAGTTGACGTTCAATTTGATTTATACGCTCGAAATAATATTGCTCGCGTAATTGGCTAAATTGTCGCTCCAAATGGGCTACGTTATAAAATAAGTACACAAATATACGGTTGTTAGTTCGTAGATATAATTGGCGCTTATAAAACAAGTCTTCTTACCTAAATTTTCTAAACATTCATTACGCCTCCTCTCGATTTCATTGGCATCCATTTCCGATGAGTCGTCGGAATCAATTTCATTGGCTTCCTCATCACTAGATTCATGAGGTTGACTCGAATTACTACGTTCTGTTTCGGCGGCAGAAACGTCACCTTCGGCGTCAGACTCACCATTTTTCACAGGCATTATGTTAAATTTGGATACCTTCGGTTTCTCTTTATAAACAGCGTTCTGATTATGGAATTGATGAATTTTAAATTATTTTCTAGTAATTTTTATAATATCTTCACTAATAGTTCATATATTTTTACATTTGATAACAAAACTTTCTGCGAAACCTGCTTGTTAAAGGATTTCACGTCTTCTTTTCTTGTTTTTTTTTTTTTTTTTTTTTTGTTCACTATACAACCAATGATATCAATGCCAAGTTTTATTTTGATTTGTATTTTCCGTAGAAACACTTAATTTACATTAAAAACTATAAACTTAAAAAACTAAAACTGATCAAGTTTATTTAATTAATACTCTAAAGTCGAAAAATGAAACTCAACTCGAAGATCTTCTTTGAAATTAATTTTTTATACGTGTTTTCTTAATCAAGCGCTTTCATTTGATGTATGAGTTACCATATCTTCTTAAAACAAAAGCCCAGTGCGCGCTTTTTCGTAGGGTTTTCAGGTGAAATGCAATAGCTTAATTGCTATTTATGGACGCTGCACTCCATACCTTATGTTTATTATTCCTTTTTAAATATAGATAACGCCAATACAGTACACAGAATTCCATCTATATGTCGAATCAAAAATTTCAAGAATCTGTGCACTGCTTTACTTGGTAGGAGAAATAGTATACCGAATATAACCGATGGGAAACAAAATATCAAGTTTTTTGGAAGCAACAAAATATCGAATTAAATTAGTGGAGAAAATAAAATATTATAATTTGAAATATATCACAATTGCTTAATAATAAAAATCAAAATCGAAAAAAAATGCATTTCTCAAACGCGTAAAAAGTGCATCTATATTTTTAATAACAAATTAGTTAATAAACATCTTACTCCGTGCAATCTAAGTACAATTTTTTTTGCATACGAAAGCTTACTTCTCTTACTCATATAAAAAAATTCGTGCACAGAATGTTGGCCTATTTCGGCAAGAATTTTGCAACTTTTATATTAATATAAAGTACATATCAGAAGAAAAATGAAAATTCTATAGATTATTTGTTTTAGTTTCCATTACAATGCGCGATGAATTACTTTGTAATCAAATCGTTTTACAGGTATGTGGGTGAGCCATCTATTTTTCATTTCACGAATCCATTTGGTTCTTGCTAGTAACTTTGTGTATACGGTTGTTGTCTTGAGTTTAGTAAGTCATATCTCACAAACGTTTACCAATAGCAGATGGAGCTAATAACATACAAAACACGTATTCGTGTGACTTACTCGATGTGTGAGTGATCCCTTATTTGAAGGTTGCGTGATTTTACAATGAAGCATTTGTAAATAAAAATATGTAAATTAAACAAATCGATATGCTATCGTATTGATGTTTATTTAATATATTATATGAATATTGACATGTTTCTTCTTAACGATAAATTTTATTCGATTAATCTGCCATTTCACGACTATAAAAAAAGGCCGTTTTATATTCAAATATTCCTTCTTCTTTTCTTTTGCTGATAATTTTCTACTCAAAGTGTATGATTCGTCACATCTGTCAGAAATAAAATCGCATGTTTTATCGTATACGAGAGGCAAAGTGATAAAGAAAACGTCGAGAAGATCTATAATTCTATAGTCAGATTCGTAATCAATTCCAAAAATTTTTTGATACATTTTGAAAGTCTTGCCAAAAACATTAAAAGGTTTCATATCGCACCCAATCTCTTATTCGGTCAATGGTGACATATTTTTGTTTGGAAATGTTTTTAAATCGATATAAATACTCTCGAAAGATATTTGTTAGTGGATTGGAGAAGTTAGCAATCAACAGAGAAGAGATTGGGCTGTAACTTGCCAGCAAGGGTTGTTTTCGCACAAATCCTCTTTTCTTAGGTTTACGAAAAAAAACCCTAATTTCAAGGAAAAGATAATGAATTTTCCTCCACATGTTCTAAAGAGTGCAAAGCGTCTATTAAGCAAAAACAAAAAAGTTGTTTTGAACTTCCAAAAACTTCTCAGCGGTTTGTTCCCTTCTAGATTTTTATTAAAGTGCTTTTAAAAAAGTCTTGTGTTATATACATCAGGCATCTTTATAATAATATCTCAAGTGTTGCTTTATATTACGGTCAATGGTTGCGAGATAATAAGTACACTTTAGGAAATTGCAGGAAATTAGAGTTGTACTCTTGCGAGCTTCAAAACTCGACTGAAAACCAAAGAATCTGTTACGACTTAAATTCCTGATGGCGCGTGGAATAATAAATTCGTCACGTCTGAAGAATCAAAATGAAAATAAAGCAATGTGAGTTAAATAAATGGAATAGAAAACTAAGGAAATAAAGCAAAAGGGAAAAATAGAGACACTTCCAAACATAATTCAATGCAAGGGAATAATTTTGCTCGTTTCATGACTGACTGTAACAAGCAGTAAATGAAGAGATTATTCAAATCGCGATTTAATAAACCGACAAAGACGTATCGTAGAAGAAGAGAAATCAAAACATATATTTCTGATAGTAAAAGTTAAGATCAACGAAAATCTTAGTTCAATTGAGGATTTTGTAGGCAATTTGTTATGCGTACAAAGGCCTATTAGTAATAATGAAATGATCTTTTCGTGATGTTTTATCCCTAAAAACAAAATGGAGTGACTAGCATAACAATTTGCAAGTAAAAAACAAACGTAAAAAATTTATGTTCTCAATCCAGACATATTAACAGATGGGCTGGAAAGTCGTAGGCTGACACATAGATGGCGCTGCTAGTATTAAATCCATTTGATTTTTAGTTACCTTACCTAACCTTCAAAAGACATATCTATAAATTTGACAGCTGTTGCACTATTAGCATGTGACTTATAGCATCTTTAGAACGACGGTACCGCAAAAAAAATGGCGGCACGTTGAAAAAAACGACGGCACGTCAAAAACAAAACAATGGCACGTCAAAAAAAACGACGGCACGTCAAAAAAAACGATGGCATGTCTAAAAAAAACGACAGCACGGCAAAGAAAAATGGTGACACGTCAAAAAAAAACGACGGCACGTCAAAAAAACGACGGCACGGCAAAAAAAAACGATGGCACGGCAAAGAAAAATGGCGATACGTCAAAAAAAACGACGGCACGTCAAAAAAAAACGACGGCATGTCAAAGAAAAATGGCGACACGTCAAAAAAAAACGACGGCTCGTCAAAAAAAACGACGGCACGGCAAAAAAAACGATGGCACGGCAAAAAAAAACGACGGCACGGCAAAGAAAAATGGCGACACGTCAAAAAAAAAACGACGGCACGTCAAAAAAAACGACGGCACGGCGAAAAAAACGATGGCATGTTTAAAAAAAAACGTCAAAACGACGGTACGTCAAAAACAATGAGGGCACATGGGCCATAGGTCTCCCGGTCCCGGATTTCGTAGGACCCCGGTCCTATCTGGTACGTGCCCCATAGCTCTCCCGGTCCCGGATTTTGTAGGACCCCGGTTCTATCTGGTACGTGGGCCATAGGTCTCCCGGTCCCTCTGCCATGCCTCTGCTGCGCATCAAAAAAACCGACGACTCGTCCCCATAGGTCTTTCCGTGCCGCCGTTTTTTTTTTGACGTGCCGTCGTTTTTTTGACGTTCCGTCGTTTTTGACGCCTCAATGCGTTCATGCATCAATGCGCTGATGCGTCAGCGCGTTGAATCTGTCCAAAACATTGGAAGTTCTTTCACTGCCACATCCACTTATTACAATTTAATGTTTCTCCCTTTCTTAAGATAAGAGCGATAGGTATAAAAGAACTTAACTTTTTTACTTGTTTATACTTTTGTAGGTAAAAATGTTATCATATCTACTTTGAAAAGTTTGATTATTGTTTTTACTTCAATAATTGACGTCTCGCTACTATCCGTTACCGTCAGTTTGAAATGTAATTTATTGAAGAATAATTCGAATTTTAAATTCATTGTATATTAATTAAATTTTATTAACTTGACTTTGTTGTGAAATAAAACGGAGAGATTTTATTAACTAAACGATATTATCATACGCAGAAGGATATTTTGGTTAGGGAGGATGAAGAAGTCCGGAAAAATTTCAATCTTATGCAAAGAACAGATATTCGGAAATCTTTCACTCTACAACAATAAAGTTTTATACTGATTAAGGAATTTACCTGGAACAGGTATTTCGAATTCTAATTATTATAAATGATTTTTTAATTCTTTTGCAAACAAAATTCAAACATTAGTCTTCTTTCTCTTATTAAAAAAAAATCTGTAATCATTACCAGCTTTACTCAGACATCGGGGAACAATTTATTATTGCATTTAAGTTCTGCATGCCGTATCAATCTCTTGCTGATAGAATTCAGTGAAGATGCTCTAACAACTAATTGCCAGAGCGAAAGTGAATTAACAAATATCAGTACAATATTGTGCGTCCTCACTGCATAGGTGCACCTTATCGTATATTTTTATACAGACATTTTGATTTTTATATAATCAATGAAGTTACCCAAGCCATGCACAGTCTATTGTATTATGTCTGCTATAATTTTGCCATCGTTTAATTCTTGTAAGAGATCCGGACCAATTGTTGTCACCTCTTGTATGTTCTTTAGAAGCTTTAGTCAAAGGGATGCTGAAGGGTCTACGTACATTTTGATCCAATATTTTGACTTACAAGAGTCATTCGAAAGGCGCTTCTTACTGAAAGCGTCCAGACGGAAATGTTGCTGAACTTGATTTAAAAGTTAATTTGGAAAAATAAATGTTGTTTTTTAAACACCAGCTGTTGTCTGCAACGATTGCTCGATTATATACAAAAGCTTGTAAAAATCTGCTTAATCCCTGAAAATGAGAATTTATATGAAAACTAATATCATCCCTGTATACTAATTAGCTTGAAACAGTAGTAATTTTTCGTATTGCTCGTATTGCTCCTTAGGTAGGGAATACGATCATAGAACTTTTACGCAATTTACCTGGAGAATATTGTAATTATTATACCAAAAATGGATTACGCAAGTGGGTAAAGCAAAATTCAGATTTTTCGAGAATTGAAGTTCATTTAAGGCGTCGTAACGAAAATTTTATAATTTATTATTATCATTCGTTTTGATCATGCTCTTTGCAAAGATCCTTAAGAGTTTAAAGAAAAAGATCGTACCGTACCTTAACGTAGCAATAAACACAAATTGATGATAATGAGTGATGTTGCTTGCACGCAACAAAACGCAGTCCCTTTACAAAAAACTTTTGGCTAATATTTCTAAATAATTTATACATTTGTAGGATGGGATGTATTGAGCAACGGATATAATTCTTCTTTATGATCCGATCTTCTCGTATCGTCTTCAGTCTAATATCCATTCAACGATTGTGTCTCGATGAAGCTACACTAATGTACCTTTATTTGGAAAAGCTTTTAAATGCATATAAACCCATTCTAAAACGATCGGTTAACGTATATTAGAGAAGTTAGAAATCAACAGAGAAGACATTATATCGTATCTGTTCAGTGGCAGTTCTTTTTATTTAGGCAGTTTTTCGGAGAGTTTAAGCAAAAGCTGGAATTTTTAGGAAAAATATTTATTTTATTTTAATGAACTTTCTTTCCCATAGTTTAGAAAGTTCAAAGTATGTACTAAATATTTTAAGCAACGATCCGATAATATATGGACCTCATTAAATTGCGCCAAAAGTTTAATTATGAGTCAGTCAACATTTAAATAAATGCCAGCGATCTATGAGTATGATCATCTCTGATATAGTTTAGGGTATTTGCGTTATATTTGAAACGCTTAAGGTGATCGTTCAATTTCATTGCTCGTATTAAAAAAAAAAAAAAAAGGAAAAAGTTCTCATTTCGACTTTTGAAAAATTCAACATTTAATTTTTGGATGGAATGATAATCTTCGATTGTGTGCACGCTTAGAACACAACTGGACAACTGAAAACTTAAAGAGATTCATCAACAAAAATCATTTTCATCTTCGACGGCGAAGTATAATAGATTTTTACTTCAGCGATTATGTTAAAAAAGAAAAAAGAAATGAAAAGCTTATGTTCGAAGCGAGAAAATTCACACACATTTTAATCAAAAAACAAAATTCTCGAAACGTAAACTTATGATGCGCTTTGTGGGCGAAAAGTATTACTTACTATCAAAGATTGTGAAAAAGACACATTTATATGGAATCCTGTCTGAGATAGTTTTATCGATTTTTGAAGGCGAAAATTATGAAACTGTTTACTTTAATTCAAAAAAAAAAAAAACAAGGACCTTACGAGCAAAACAATTTGAAGCGACATAATTCCGATGATCAAATAATTTTACGAAAGACAAAAAAAAAAAAATAGTCATCAACATACTGCGAGTGAATTGAGATCAATAGACTTTTATGTTTAAAACTATTTTAAGGACAAATTACAGGCCAAGTATCTGTTCACAAAAAACAAAATTTTTGAAACGAAATCCGAAACAATACTGTTGGTAATGAGTTAACATAAAGTAATGAATCAACTTTATTAAGTAAAGTCATGAATATATACCTGTAAACGAGTCCTTGTGATGATCACTTTAAAGACATATTATAACGTATTGCCTAATACTATGTCTTCTCCCTATAGAGAAGTATTATCTTTAGACTTTACATGACAATAAAGATGATCTCGTTGAAGTGTAAACAGTAAATGGATTCTTTGAATTTTCAATACTTCGAATTAGGTGCTTAACACACCGTATTTGCATCAAATGTTATATTTTGTATCTTTTCATTTATATAAACGACACAAGACAATATCGAAAACTTAAGAAGCGTTGTAAGGCATGATTATTTTAGGAGGGCTGCATTTAGGGCTATATATCAACTATTAAGTGTGGTGTATCATATGCCTGTCGAACTCGGCAAAACCGTCACCAAAAGAACGCTAACAAGAGCCATTGAATTGAAAAATAGCCACAATATTCTACAAGACATGATGATAACTTGTTAAGATAGCATAACAAAGCTTGCCCTGTTATTTTTATTTAGACTAAGAGAATTCATAGGTTGCCTAAATCATCACAATTCTAGTAACTACTGATGGACAATAATTTCCAAGAAATCTCTCTCACTATTCTTTTTTTTTTTTTGTTTTAATAAACATTTAATTTTAATAAAAAAAATATGAAAAAAAAAGTATTTTAAAAAATCATCACTGTTCTAATAACAAAAATCCAACTTCACTTTCCCAAAATAAGTGCTAACAACAACAGTAAGCAAATTATCTTTGGTTTTGCCGAATCTGGCCTCTGAGAGAAAATGTTGTTGTGATATCTATGTATTTTTCATTTGATTCTGAATATAAAATTAAAATCTTTTCAACAGAAGGCGATAGTTCTGGTTATATCTATCATAACTGGGAAAATTGTTCGTCCGGTTAGTAGCAAATACTATTTATTACTAATACTAATGAAAATAAAAATTAAAATCAAAAATAACAAATGATACAAAAATATTAAATCAAAACAAAGGTATGTGTACTGAAAAAAAAGTAAATAAAACGTGTATTCTACACATGTGATACCTAATTTATACATGTATTAGTAGTACGTACCATAAGAAGAAAGAGAAGAAGAAGCAGAAGAAGAAGAAGCATTTGTGAATAAAACAAAAACTAAACCCATATTTCTATCGTTGTGTGAGTAGTATACGAGATATTTATATACCGTTTGCGGGAATGCGTAAAAATGGAACATGCTCTTATGCTGAACTATTTATAAAGCAATTCTCCAAGATCGAAATAGGCAGATATTTGCACAACTATCCATTGTCAGATAAACTTTTGTAATGATGGAGAAATAATTAGTGCAGAGAAATTTCAATCAACCTTGAGAAAATCAAATAGAAGAAGTGTAATTTTTGATAAGAGTGATGATGAAAATTAATTTCGTAATCTTAATAAGCTTTTTCTATTTGTTTGTAATATATTTTGAATACATTTTTGGTTCTATTTTTAAATTTTGTATTTCTCTTCAGATAAAGTCATTGTGAATAGCATAGATTTTGTTTACGATTTTTA
>KK351069.1:1118839-1140665 GCA_000671755.1 Glossina brevipalpis | reverse complement strand
ATAATGTGATGCTTGCGTAAATGCATGCAAGATCATGTTTTTTTTTTTTTTTTTTTTTTTTTTTTTTTTTTTTTTTTTTTTTTTTTTTTTTTTTTTTTTTAAAATATATTTTTAAAAGTTAGTTTATCTTTTTGTTTAAGCATATGTTGTCACACTTGTTGTTGTTTTGTTGTTCTTAATATTGTGTATTTGTGGAAAGATTTCTGTTCATATCATAACATAACACACTGCTTGCTATGCATTAAGGTGAACATTAAACATAACCAACGGTATACTTATTGCATGGAAATATATTCTCTCAACTGCAACGAATGATTGAACGATTGAAATGAAAGTATTTCTTTACTTACTTGGATTAATAGTAACATAGATTTTGTTCCTTAAACAAATATTCAAATATATTCAACTATCGAGTTTATTATAAATGTTTTAGTATTTATATTGTTAGTTAAAATTGTTGGAGATATGTTATATAAAAATGCAAGCCCCTGACTTAACATCTGAATTGAATTTTTTTTCTTAATAAAACTTTTTACCTTCACGCACACGTATGAACTTTCCCTCATATTTATAAGGTCTTTTAACAAGAGATGTATATTTAAACCAATCACAGCGCAATAAAGCCACCACATTCCACGAGATGCATAGCAAAGTCATTTATATCCATATCGTTTGCCTATAAGTCAAAAAGGAATTAGTCAATATTGTTCGTTAGCATATCCATTCATTGCAACGTTCGAAGCAAAAGCATTTTCGAAAAGATCCGATTGTTTTTGACCATTGTTTGGCTATTCGCTGTGTGACTAGCGTTGATTTATTTGTCTTTATTTAAAGAAGATATTTTAAAAGGTCCTGACGTATTATATGCAATCGTCTGCTAAGCATTTTCTCATTTGCACTGTAACGTTACATTGACTCGTTTTGTTGCAAGCAAAACCGTACATGAGGTATCTTAGGCTTTCGCCTTCACCGACGTTAATGTCTCTATCTAATTTGGTTAAGATAACTGTATATTTATTTTATGTATATTAACAGATTTAGGTGATTTTTAAAATAAACGGATCATATATCTGTGAAGTTTTAATTATACATCACTTGTGGTAAGTGTTTGTCAAATTCATCGCTATTCTTGTAACCGATTGAATCAGAAGTATTAGATTAGATAGACAAACGATATAACAAAATCATTCTAAAAACAAGAGAGCTAATCAAGAAGAACAAAAGATAGACAAGTATTTCTCAAACAGCCGATTACCGGTATCCGATATCAATCTCTTCGGGCAAAAAATAACCCAACTAGCATACCTGTGCATGGTTTGTTGATTAATAAAATTCGAAGAATTTAATGAATATCCTCCGCATGTGTTCTTAACCTCCGAAGGATTGTAAAGTAATTTGATTATGAGCACATATGTTTGTCTTTAAGTGGTCTGTAAGAGAGCTTGAAAGACAAGTTAACTTCAATAAAGCTACGATCGCATTAAGCAATTACGGGGGGTGCAGGAGGCTTTCAAGATATTACGCTTACTCTTTATGAAGTTATAAATAAAGATTTAATAAAAGATTTGACAAACAAAAAGAAAGAAAAACTTTAAACATTAGCCAAGTAAGAAAGAAAATTAGTTATATTCGACTTAAGCCGAATCTTGTATACCATCATTTTATTGTATCAATACTTCATGTATGCGTAGAATGTAGAGAATAGTTTTCATTCATTCATTCTGTCTTGTTTACCTTATCAGTAGTATGCAATAAATGTTAAACAAGTGAAAAAAAAAATCAAAATTTAATCATTTGTTATATTGTGTGGGCGTGGTTCATTTTTCCATTTTTTTTAACATGAATAGTAGTGTTCTTCATTTTAAATTTCAGCCTTCTAACTTGCATAATGCATGAATTCATGAATTAATGAACAAACAACTGCAATTATCAGTTTACGTTTCGTTGTGGGCATGTTCCAATTGCCCGATTTGGCCCATTTTCTATACCATCGAGTTGCAGGAACTTCCAATGTTTCTGCAATGTTGCAAGCATAATTGCAATTATTAAAGTGAAGAGAAATCAGAGTTCGTTCTTCTCTACTCTCTTCTAAATTCGATCTTGTTTTTCGATACAGTCGACTCAGTCTTCTTAAAGTGATGCATTGATTTCAAAGTTACTTTCGCATTTTGTTACCTTCTACTTAATCAATTCAATATGGACATCTCTTTCAAATCATATCTCTTCGTTGAATAAATAACATTTTGAAAAGTACTTTAGGAACACACATATATGAGGATAAGAAAAAAATTCATTTAATTTTTGCAGTACGTCATTGCTGGCAGCACCGCTTTTGGTAGTAAGAAACTATGATTTCGCCATTGAAATTATTCTCTGAGTTTTTGTTTTTTTTTTTTTTAAGTCATGAAACTAACAAAAAAAAAAAAACATCCGCTAAAAACTTTTCATACAATTTGATGTATTTACTCGGTCTAGGTAGTTTTTGTCCGCTCAATAATGTACCCTTTTGTCTGCTTAGAACAATTTAAATTTAGTTGCTATGACCGTTAGAGCGTAAAACTAACCCAATCTGATATCAGTTTGTATCACAACAGTACGGGACTGTATGGGTAAACCAGTAATTTTCTTTTGTATTAGTTTATCTAGAAAAATTTCAAAGAGCTTTAATATCATTAATAATAAAGAGAAATCTTTTTTTCAACTATTTCAGTACGAAATTGTCGGGAACGCTGGCGTACAATACGCAGCAGTTTCTTGCGATCTTTGAAACTTTCACGCACCAGCACTGGCCGCGGTAAACGTAAATATTATCTGTCGAAATATTTGCAATTTCTTATACCCTACACGAAAACGCGACTTAAGAACAGCGCCAGCATTATAGCCCAACGGAAGGCAGCAGCCCAGGGTAACATACCGAGTACACCACCAATGACACGCATTAGTAATATGCCGATGCCAGTGGTGAGCAGTGATGAAACCAAAGATTCAAGTAATTCAACTGAAGTAGCGGCCATAGCAGAAGGAGACGTCGTCGTATCGTTGCATGAGGGGGCAGCGATGATAGCTAATCTTAACATGAGTGGCCAACATGCACCAATACCTTTACCACAGCCACTGCCCCGTTTGCATGCCATTAAACAAGAGCAGGATATAATAAATGCTAGCCAAGGTAATGTTACTGCGTTAGGCACCCTATCGTCGACACCGGATTTGCAACGGAGATTTGGTAATGTATTGGGCAGTAGTTCTATTGGGAACATTAGCAGCACAAATAGTCATAACTCTGCCTCGGCCAGCAATTTAGCTCTGAATGGTAGTGGCGGCGGTGGTAGTAGTAATGGGGGTGGCTGCGTTAGTGGCAATGGTTCGTTCCCATCTACTGAACAACAACGTAGTACCAGTACCGTCCCTGCGGTTGATTTAACCGAATTTGCCGAATGGATTAAATGTAAACATGAACATCAACGTCATTGTTTAATGACTGGCACCAGTAGCAGTAACACTAACACTATTACCACTACAACCACTCACAATCATAGTAACAGCAACCACCAAAACAACAATGCACCAGATGCTGATCAGTCGTTTCTAAATAGTTTGCATCCGTTTTTGAAGGAAATGTCGGGCAAACAAAATCGTCGATTTCGCCAAAAGGTTGTGGCCTTAATCGATGCCATATTAGATAATACAGATTGAGGCCATATTTTACAAACAAACAAACAAACACGCATCCATACACATAAACATGCACATATGTATACTCATTCTCATTTTACTATTACTCTATACGAACTCTTTTTAAATATTAATTTCTTTTTATTTTAAAATAATTTTCTTATAAAATTTTCATATAAAATATATATCATATGTTAGTAGTGCTTTTTTTCTAGGAAAAGAAAACGCAAGGGAATGAAATGGTTTTCATAAATTGTTAAAAAAAATAGTTTATTGTTAAATTCTGTTGTTTTTGTAATTTTTAACACATATTTCAAGATACCACTCGTATATCTGATATCCTCACTTATAAATATTTATATATACGGTTATCGCAATACATTTGTAAACAAAATGTGCTTTATTTTGCTAAAAAAAAAAAACAAAAAAAAAAAACAAAAGACAAAACAACAACACTTAAGAAAACTCCAAGTATCGTTTATTTCATTTACATTTCATGATAAAATATTAAAAAGGTTTGTCTCATTTTGTGAGAATAATTGTAAAAATATAAGAAAATAACATAAATTAGAGTAAAAGAAAAACAAAAAATAAGAAAATCTTTTTCACCTAATGAAACCAAGATGTGCTTTATAATAAAATTTCTATGTCCACTACACATGAGAATATTAGGTATTGCAGCTTTCCAGGAGCACGCATGAGAAACCTTATCAGCACAGTTCTTATAGGATGATAAAACACAGTAATAATATTAGTTTGGGGAAAAAGAAATCCATTATTTTCCAATTCGAAATGTTAAATAAAGTCCTGAAGTTCATATAAAATTGGATGGATTTCTTTTTCCCCAAACTAATATTATAGAAAAGCAAGAAAAAAACATCGCATTAACAATAAGGTGAGCGACCATATCAATAATAGTGAAATAGCAACAGAATAGCAATAGAATCGCAATAGAATTATTATAATAGATTTGGAACAGAATAGAATAAGAATTCCAATAAGAGCAGAATACTAATTGCAATAAGATAATAATATCAACAACAACAATAGAATAATAACGAGATACTATTATTATTATAATTAGAATAATAATATTAATAGCTATAAAATAGCATTAAGTTAATATCACAATAGCAACAAAAATATGAAGAGTGACCACAGTATCAATAGAATGAGAATAATAATAAAATAGTAATAGCAACAGAATAATCACAGATATGGAATAAACTAAAAATAAATTATTACTCAAATAGCAATAGCAATATATCAACAATAATAAAATAGCAGTAAAGCAGACATATAATAGCAAAGAGATATAGATATAGATGTAGATATACTAATAGAATAGCAGTTGTAATTGCATAGGAGAATTGAATAAAATAATCACAGATGTGGAATGGAATAGCAATAAAGCCACATTAAAATAGTCATAAAATAATAATAGCAATAAAATAGCAGTAACAACATCAACAGTAAAGAAATTAAATAGAAATCAAATGGCAATAGCTGTAAAATAAGACTCAGGGAATGATAGAAAAGTAGTAATAAAATATAAATTGCATTATAAAATTCATTGTAACGATGGACTAACTAGGAAACGAGAATAAGGCAAGAAATAGCAATAGAATGATCATATCGTTATAATAATAGCAATAGCAATGAATAACAATAGATATGAAGATTTGAAATTATAAAATATTTTCCCCACAATAATTTAGAAATTGTTAGAGATATTAGGTTGGGGAAAAGGTAATCCATCCAATCTTATAAGAACTTCAGGACTTTATTTAACATTTCGAATTGGAAAATAATGGATCCATCCAATCTTATATGAACTTCAGGACTTTATTTAACATTTCGAATTGGAAAATAATGGATTACCTTCTCCCCAAGCTAATATATAGAATTCACTATAAAATTTACCTTGAATATCTTACAAAAATCTCTACAATTAACGAAAAACTGAGTCATTTTTATGAGTACTTACTGTAGATAGCGATTAATCAGAGTACTTCTTAAATATTTCGTATCAATATGTACAATCGATGGGGCTTAAGTTGTTGTGAAGTCCACATAACCTAGGTAGGCTATATGATATATATATAAATGATATATAATTTGAAGCTCATTGTGCATATAATTTCTGTCTTATTCATTTTATTCGATTGCGTAGAAATATCCGAATTCAAAGAGATATAGTCCTATGTTTAGGAACTGCAATGCCTTAGAAGCGTCAAAAGTTATCAAAACCATATCAAGAACAATTACTTTATTATTACTATTATTATTATTATTATTTTTTTTTTTAATATAACAGCGGAGATGGTAGTAATTGAAAGCTTGCTTCCTTCTTAGTAAGGTTTGTTATTAACCGTTTGAACAAGCTTTAACCGCTCGTAATGGTTCCACTCTCTACTGATTCCTTCAAAAATACAATATTGTCTTCCTGCCGAAACGATACAATGGTACAGTCGATATGGGTTAATAACTCTGGGCATAACTGTGAATTTTTGCGCTTAGGATTCTTAATTCACTTTTCATCCTCAGTAACGATACAAAAATGATTTCCTTTTGCATCATTTGAGCCAAAGAAAAACGCTGTTGGCGAATGCTCTTTATTTGGCACAAAACTCAATAGTTTTGTTGTTAGAGAAAATATTTTTGCGTTGCAATATGTTTTAATATTATGATTCGTTATTGTTAATAGATGTCCAAGCTCTACAAAAAAAAACATATCTTCATACATGCAAGTCCTCTACACTCAGCTGTTTCTTAAATCCGCATTTCATATTCATGCCCTTCATACTTAAAAAGTGAACCTTTCTTGTGCAGAGTCGCGAAAAGTCATTTGTCCTTTTCTTATGGAAATGATAGATGGAAGAAGTAGCGGCCAATGATGGACGTATTCTAAGTTGTTTTTTCAATTTACTGAACAGTAAACATTACGGAAAATGACATTGAAGATGAATAATGTCATCTTTAAGGCGCATTATGCTAACTCATACCGAATATTCTGGAGGTGAAATTGTAACAGAATGTTCTACCAAAAACTGTCTGACTGTCCGATCAGATAGCGCAATAGAAGTGGACATGAAACGCTTCCTTTTGGATCTTTCTACACAAGCTAGAAAGTGCTCTTATATGCAAAGAAATGATTAACTTCTTGATAGTGGCACCACGTTATATGGCAATGCCAGTTAACTACCCATCCCGAATAACCATCCAAAATAATTTCTCACAAGATATTAATTTTCCTTCTCATTTTCCATCATTATACAACTCGTCAAATAGTTCGTTAATACGAAATAATCGATTTCTCTATAAGTTACCTTCGCCTATGCATGGAGACGATGTAATAATATGATTCCGTTAACGTGCTCATAATCGATTTAATCATGGTAAGTCTAAAAAATCCTTGTTCGTTTAACTTTATTTTTATTAACAAAAACTCTCTCTTTCTCTCTCTCTCTCTCTCTCTCTCTCTCTCTCTCTCCCTCTCTCTATTGCTAGCCTTGAAGAAAAACTATTATTATGAAATTCTATAAAACTTTTCAATGAGTACTGAGCGAAATATCCAGAAAACATTCATGTTTCCTAGCTTATTTGATATTGTAGGTGTGGCCAGTGAACGATTTGGCCCGCATTCCATAGCAATTTATGTGAGAAAACTTTCAATGTTTCTGCCAAATTTGAAGCCGATATCTTCATTTCTGGAGAATGTTTACAACAGACATTATAAAGGCGGACAGATGGACGGACGGACATGCCTAAATCGATTCTAAATTTGCTGCTGATCAAGTATATATATACTTTTTGGGGTCTCGGAAGTTTCGTTCTAAGAGTTACAAACAAAATGACAAAATGAAATATACTCCTAATAACTCCTGATGGTGGATATTAAAAATTCCAAAAGAATTTTTGCAACGGTACTCCTCTAGTTAATTAAACATATCTTTCTCAAGATTAACATGAGAGTACCCTTTTGCTGGGAGAAAACGTTCGAATTGATTGGTTGAAATCATTGAAAAATAATCAGAGAATTAAATTTTTATGTCTGACATCATCTAAAGGCTATCTGATGTTTTCTCGGACATATCCAATATAGAGAAAAACTTATGACTATCTTTTTACTATATGGCTTTACGGCAGAAAATTACTCTGAATCGATCTAAGCACTGTCTGATCTAAGGTCTGTCTGTCTACCTATCTGATATATATTCAGGTATTCCTGTGTTCAATCCAAAGATCTCAGCATTTAAGATATTTTGATGAAATTTTGTGCATTGATATGTTTTGGGCCAAATACAAAACCTATTGAGAATAAACTCGATGGATTCATTTATATAGTCACTTCTCATTTACATAATACATTAAATCGTATTTTAAGAAAGTCATTTCGAACTGATTATTAAGGTATTAAGGATGAACATTACTCGAAAACGTCTCAATTTGTTCTTTTGATGTTTTTGAATACTTTTTACACCGAAAGCTTATATGATATAGATCGATTAAAGGTTTTTTCAATTTCGATTGCAAATAAGTACAACATTAGCAAGCGACAAGTATTAATTCTACTGGAATACAACTGCTCTTTGATATTTTAAAATGTGGAAAACAATATAAAGCGTGTAGTGATTAAATTCTTTTTGAAAAATGACAAGATTTAAAGACAATGAAAATCCCTAACAAAATTATAAATGTATTCAAAAATATTGATTTGTAAGGACGGACATTTTGCAATTTGATCGTATAATTCTAGGTAATGATCACTTTTTCTCTCGCAAGTATTGAACAAATGTTTAATTCTATGCATGATATGATGAGATATGATTTTCGACAACAGATTGCAGATTGATTGTAGAGTTCCATCAAAGTGACACGAAGGTGTTGAAATCATTCGAAATGTTTATTTCTTAAATTTTCTAATATGTATGTAATGGATGCATTTTTTGATTGAACTTACAGATCATCATCATTCGAAATATTTCTACGGCATTTCATGCATTGAGATCCTTTGGTCCAAAGGCGATCCCTATTGAAAACGGATTGGATCGGATCATTTTAATGAACACCCCTTCGTATACTGTTTAAAAAAGAAACGTCATATCAAAGCAGTTCCAATATAGTGATTTGATTTGTTGTACTAAAATTGAATTGCATTTGATCATAGAGTCCTAAATAAGAAGTAAATCTTTATATGGCAACATAATCTAATTATTTTTAATTTATGAAGGAACGAATAGCGAAAAAAGAAAAAATTCTCTGTCTCAATTTTAAGATCTTTGAGGGTATAAACAGCCGATGATAATACAGTAGATAGATGTATAGACAAGAATAAGTCAAGTTAGAATTTAGCGATGATCAAGAAGTTATACATTTTACGGGATCTCTGATGAGTATTTCTGAATGAGATTTCTTGATGATGAGGCCATTACTCGCTGAAAGTTACTATTATTATTATTATTATTATACTCTAGACTAATGAAATTAATTCTTAGATTAGAGGGGACTAGGGCACTAGTAACATGGGCTAACGGCTTTGAAAGTGAATTAAAAAGTGCATTTTATTCATTATAGACGATTTTCTTTTGCGAACATTAAAATTTTATCTAGTAAAAGTTATAATTTATTGAATTTTTCTTTTTTTTTCAGTTCATATCTGGCCTTTTTACTATGGTTTGGGGCTGTTGTACTTGTTTATCTCGTGAATTTGATCTCTGTATTTAATTTGCGAACACATGTAAGCCACATTTTAATTGTCTGTCTTCATCTTCTGTATTGGTAAGTATTTTAATAAGGAAACGGAAGGATGAAGAAATATTCCTAAGTCATTTCGGAATTTAAGATTGATAAGGAAAATATTACTTCTCTGCATTTAAAGAGTGACTTGTTACGTTGTCTGATACAAACAGACTGCTATGGTACTAAAATGTGTTCGTTCAAATAAGTCCTTAATTGAAACTATATGACTCAGAGGCACTGTGAAGTATAATTATTTTGCGAAATAAAATAAAATAAAATCAAATAAAATTTAAAAAAAAAACATGAAAAAAATGAATTTGCTTTCACGATGTATATATCCAACCCGAAATAGAAATGTTGTGGCAAAAAATGCAGCCTCCTGCAGAGAAGACTATTATGACAACCTTTCATATAGTTAAGGCACTAAGGGCTAATGTGTGATCAATAAATCACTAACGCTACAGAGAGCTGTGACATCTTTGCAAAAAAAAAAAAAAAAAAAAAACTGAATTTTTTTCACTTGATATTCGATTCGATCGAATTGTGAATTATTAGACGAAAAAAAAAAAAAATAATGTTTAGTATCTGTGCTCCGTAAAAAAGAAGAAAATAACGGTAATAATCATTTATTATTGATGGTTACCTAGTAGCTAAGGGTAAATGACTTGAAATATTTTCTTTCCTTTTTATATACATTTCGATGAACATTTTTTTAATATTTAATGTAATTATAACTTAAAGTTAAAAATGTTCTACTGCGTAGTGCATATAAATTTAAAAAAAAAAAAAAAAAAAAAAAAAAAAAAAAAAAAAAAAAAAAAAAAAAAAAACATTGGAGAGAAAAACTATCTAAAAAGATTCAAAGAAATAGCGCAGATGAGATGCCTGACAACATTATTTTTGCATTTATTTAAGCAGACAAACACGCATACGAAAGCAATCAAATGCATTCGCAAACCCATACGAATACGAATGCGAACCAATAAACAAAACATTTACTTTACAAAAGGAAAACGAAACGAAAATCATTAATATCGTTGCTTTCAAAACAAGAATAAACGCGAACGCGAATGCAATAAATGCAACTTCGCTTGTGATGTTGCATGTGATTTACTCATACATATGAACAAACAAAGCAGACAAAACAAACGACGGCATGGAAAGTTTAAGCATTTAAAGTATAAAAAAAAACGAACCCTAAACTAACGAAGAAGAAAACCGAACCGAGAATATAAATTCAACAGAAAAGAACTAAAACTAAGAGAATGAAACGCGAAACAGAAGATAAAATAGAAAATTAAAAAAAAGGAAAAGAAAAAGCAATGAAAACAAAGCACTGCTGCTGTTCGTGTTATTGCTGCTGCTGCTGCTGCTGCATTTACATCTTTCGCATACACATTTCTAAGATAAATAATAATAATAATAATAATAAAATAAAAAGGAAAGAAAATAGCAAATGCATGAATAATCGTTATTCCTGCATTACACACGTGTACTTAACAGCGTTGCCGTCAATTAAAGTTTCACTGCAATACATACTTAAATCAATAGATTGTCGTAGATTGCAGCAGAAAAGAGGAAACGAAAGAAAATGTTTTTCTTCTCATTTCTATTTCACATATGAGTAATATCTAAAATATATAGTCTTTTTGGATTTTCTTTCTATATAAATTTTGGGAAATTTTTTGTTTTTCATTTTAAATCAATTTAAAGAGAGAAAGTAAGAGCAAGATGAAGAACGTTAACGTTGAAATCAGGCAGTTTTTATTTTACGTCACTCTTTACATCTCTTCTTCTTTTAATTAAAATCAAATTAATGTGAAAGAAGCGTAACATGTATTGTACAATTTTTTATAGTGTCAGACTTTCTCTAGTAATTCAAAATGAAGTTTTAATCTCTCACCTTTTTTATGAAATGAAAAGTTCTTGTGAACTTTTCAATCTCAAGGACGACAATTAGTGATCGATTTATTCGGTCCCCTTACATCTAGGAAAGTACCATAGTGCGCATGCAATCGCTATGTGTGCTAATGACTTATATTTACGAGGAAAATATTCAAGTTTTTACAAACAGTTTCAGATTATGATTTTATCCGATCTTCTCGGTGCCAACGCGCCTGCAAGCCAAATTATCTAAGAACATAAAAAACTTCAGAGTAAACAATTATGGATTATTAACTAATTTAGATCATTTCTTAGACCTAACTTTCATTAAAATTGTATTTGCAATGAAGTCGCTTAATGGGTTACTATTTTTTTTATGTACGTAAGATAATTAAAGGTTTGGAAGAAATATTTCTAAAATTCATTTAAGCTCTTTCGTCGTCTACTGTTTTTTGCATTTTTGGGCCACTTATGGTTTCAGAAACTCTCTATCTGAATTGTTAAATAAATTATTGTCAGAAGTATTTGTAGTTTCGCAATTGAAAATATCACAAAAACTTTCGATACGTTATATAAGCCGTTATACAAATTATTATACAAACTTTTATATAAAATTTTGTACAAAATAATTATAAAAATTACCGAGTAAAGAATTTTCTCCCATTTAGGACATTTATGCATAGGTTATAGTATATGGTACCAGAAAAATTATCGTTTTACTGCTTGCAATCCACGTTTGACAAACTGGTTTACCAAACCGCTCTACTATGCAATACTTTAACGCTCATATGAACTGTTATACAATTAGGTAAATGACATTATACATTAAATGCTATAATTAGTTATTAATTCTTATACGATATCCTGATACTAATAAATAATAAAGATAAAAATATACTATTTTTTATTATTATTATCGATTAGGTGCTGTTTCTTTTTTATTTGCATCAGTTTTGTAAAGGAATTTTTTTTTATATTGCCAATTATAAATTTGTCCGAAATTATGGTTTACGTTTTATAACAAATATCAAGTCAACGAAATAAATCTATTCTCATTTTGGTACTGAGATCCTGAAAGGAGACACCAAGTCGAATATTGCTAGAGTAAAGTAAATAAATAAATAAATAATTAATGAAAATTCATAATAATTTCATTTGCTTTTATAAAATGGCGATCTCTGTAAAATGAAATCACTTTAATTGAAGGGGCAACAACTAATAAGGTAACAACTAATTCATATAAAGATATTATCATATTGTATATCTTACTAATTTGTAATTAAATAAACACTCGTCGTAATGAACGAGTGCCGGAGGTAGTGTTATGTTTTGATAACTGTAGGGCATCAGACATGAATGAATATTTTTGTATTATTCGATGTTTTACGACATATTTTTCATCAACATGGGAAGTACTTGTTAATAATTGTTTCAAACTTTTTTATGTGGTTCGGTTAAACAAACGCTTATTTACCTTATATCTGGAAATAAAAGTTATAAAAAAAAAACAGTTACATTTCATTTTTATACTAAATGATGGTCGTTAATTACTTGTTGGTTACTAAAAGATCAAAAATTCCTGCCGCAAATCCCATCAAATGCATTCAATTTATTCTTGATTTGTGTAAAATCCTGCATCATTATAAGTATTTAAAAGAAAGACGCGTGAACTTTAGTTCAATTTGCTAAAATATGTGATTAAACCTACAACCGATACACACGTAATGGTTAATAATAGAAATCGTAATTGTAATTATATGATAATTTCACTATAGAGAGATCAAGAGACAAACTGAGAGATTGGTCAGAAAATAAGTTTCATTTCGAAAATACGATACTGCACTTATTTTCCCATTTTTATATTTTGTATTTCTTCGCATCCGCTTTCTCCTTTTTAAACGGAATGAGTAGGAAAGAAGTCAGATCTTGCGACTAAAAGGCGAAAAAAGCAAACTTAGTTTTTGTTCTAGCCATAATTTTTGTTCTCGGAACAATAAATACTTACAATTTTCATGCATTTATTTTCATCTATTTCTATGCCTTACAAGCATATCACAAAGCAAATATATATATCTAGAGTGGGGAAATGTAAATAAGAGGAGAACTTATTGACGAGAACTATGCACAATCAACGATCGATATTGTAAACGAAAACAGAGTTATTTTCAAGCATATATCACAGGTGGTGAATATATTAAATTCACCGTAAAGCGAAAAGATAGCTTTCCTGTTTGCTTTAGTTTATTTAAATATCGCAAAAAGTTTTTTTCAAGAGATGACATTATCTCGTTTGCTTCGTTCATTAGCTAAAGAGTAGTGAAGACAGCTGTATACATTATATCATGAAGAAGAATAGATACTGAAAATATTAAGTATAACACAAATGATGACAAAATATTTTGCAATCATTTCTAAGTTATATTTTGCCTAATTTGTATTTATTAATGTAAGTAATTAATAAAAAAAAAACGGAAAAGTTTATATTTTCATCGTTAAGGTCACTAAATAACAATTAGTTAACCTTTTAGAACAATTTTTGTATTCTTGAATATCCGTGAAGACAACATTTCTCTCTTTTCTCTTTCTCTCTTTCTCTCTTTCTAAATTAGATAATGTACATTATTTTAAATCTATATAAACAATTCAGTTACAGTTAAAAGCAAAAAAGAAGAAACTAATGTTTATGCAATGTAATGGGCTTTTAAACTAATTATGCTCCTGAATTGTTTCGTTACAAATTTTATTTTACTTCTTCAATCTAAATATAATAAATATGTTACAGTATAAATCTAAAGCAGTAAGAAAATACTGCAAATGCAACAATTCGGCAACACACGTGTAGTATTCTATTAAGAACAAAACAAAACATTTTAAGTTCGATTACAGAAATTCATCATAATAGGTAACATTGGTCTGTATAACGTAACAGAGGATAAATTATTTACTTAGTAAAGAATAAGAGAAGATAACTGCAAACAACTGCACTAGATTATAGAAAGACAAATAATTAAGAGTACATTTTTTACTGCAATTTAAAGAGAGTATTGTCATAAGAGCTGAGGAGAAATTTATTGCGTTTTTCTGCAAAATTAACATTAAACAACTGACTGATACGATCATTAGTTGGAAGAGTGTTTTTTTGTTATTAAATTTTTTCTTCATTAAATAACGAGAGAATTGTATTTACAGAATATGATTTTTTCTGTTTATCTAACCATTATTGTTGTTGTAATTATTATCGTTTTTTTTTTTTTTGCCATACGTACGTTTATATAAATAAAGAAACTTTCTAAAGAATTTAACTACAAATGTGATTTTCTTTTGATACGATTTTGTGGTTTTTCATGTACATTGTTAAGCATATCGTACGTTCGTAAATATTATTCATTCAATGCTTCTGTGAAATATGTAATTCACAATATTATAGAAAATCCATGAAAGATTTTTTTTGTTTTTCTTTCATGGCATCATTACAACGCCATTTTGTTTGTTTAACATAATAATATGCTTTCTTGCGTTTTACTTTCTTATGCTGTATGAATTCTTTCAGTAATATATGTTTGTATTTTTTTACTGATGTACTTATGTATAAATGCAGATAGTTTTCTATATAATTCCTTTCCTTTGCATATTTCTTTTAACCTTCAAATTCTTGAATTCTTATTTTATCTGCATATGTATACACGTAATTAAGATAAGGTGAAAATAGAATTCAAGTAAATCTGTTGTATCATCTTCGAAAGATAATAAAATAATAAAAATTTAATAAAATAAAGAAGAGAGAAAAAAAAAACTACAAAGTTGAATATATTTTTCCTTATTACTGTCTATCACTACCCCAAGGTAAGGGTATACCTGCTATGTAATTTCGTTTGTAACAGCAAAAAAAAATTCAGCAAAGATCCATGAATTCGATTAGGTTTTTATTAGGGGATTAGTGTCTTAATCAGTTTAGCTACACCTGTTCTTATTTATTTCATAAATAACAAGAATATTGATTGTAATCAAAATCTAAGGATGGGAGTTATGAAGCTTTTTTCGATTTATTTTATTTGCGTTATACCGTAAAACGTTTTAGAGATATTATATGATCATTTTGGATTTCTCAGTAGCTTCATTCATGTTTATCTCTTCGCCCGTCCTTTCCTTTTCTCTCAGAATGAGACTGTTAATGACTGTTAATCTATTGTCTCTCTATCCTGTTTTGTTTGTAATCAAAATAACAATAAAAAATTAGAATTTTACACATGTGTGTAACAAGTATATATATTTTTAGAAGATCTAAATTCGCCAAAAATGAAAGCAATAGCGAAAAATATTTCGTTTAGAAGCTTAATTTGAATATTTCTCGCAACAATTTAAAGTTAAGGATGAGAAAGTTTGCTACGTTTTCTATTAAAAAATTTCTTTGAAGTTTGTCGATATTCAATATTCACTTCAAATTGTTTCCTTCTTTTTTTTTCATATTCTAATCAATTTCAAACGCATTTTTTTTTCTTTTTTTTTCAATTTTTTATTATATCAATATATTTTAAAAATTTAAATCATTACTTCATGCTTTCTCTACACATACCTTAAACGAAAATAGAACAGGTTTCATAAAAAGTTATTTTGTTTTTGAAGTGAATCAGATTTTAAAAAAATCATTTCGATATTTCATTAATTCTAACCTTTTTAGTTAGTTGCTCGAAATCATTCTTTCACGTAACCACACGTAGTAATTTTTCTAAATTTTTTCTCTTACATAAGTAATATTTCTGAACTTTTATTTACCTGATAATTTTCTTTTCAATTGATTTTTAGGAGGATACATTTATAACTGACTTATGTTTATTTCAAGCCACTCAGAAAGTAACCCCTATACATGTAGGCCGAATGCTGATCAGGAAAGTTTATGAAAAGATTATAGGAAGATTAAAGGAGTAAAAGTATTAAATTTTTAGATCTCTATGCGAATTTTCGCTGGTAAGTTTATTTTAATAATAATTATTCGGGCAGATGGACACAAAAATTTTTATTATTACTAGTAATGCTTGTTCTTTCTCTATTACCAAGAGAATCAGGAACTTATTACATTTCCATCTTTGCTTTAAATGTTAAATTCTTTTTAATAAATTACAAGTTAATAGGAAAATATTTTATAATTTTCATAGTTCTTAAAGAGTTTTGTGTCAACTTTCTTTGGAAAGTGGATTAACTGTTAGTTCATATTTTCATTTCGATATGCAAAATTTCAAATTTCTAATCTAATTACTGTGTTTGTAATAATACTAATAATAATACTAATAATAAAGATATGAATGGACGGACGAACAGACGGACAGGCATATATATAATGTACATAACTATGTATTTAACGAATGCAATGCAAACCCTTAGTTTAATTCGTTTCATCGTTGAGTGATGAATGCAAAATCAATAGTAGAAAATTTTCATCTATCAATCGCTAGAGAGAGAGAGAGAGAGAGAGAGAGAGTAAAGGAAATCAAACCATTGATGATGATGAGATTTATAATGAATGAATGATGAAAAATAGCTCATGCTTTGTTCACGTTCGAGAAAAATGTTTGAACACGACAAATGGATGCAAAGTCCGAATTGAGGCTTCATAAGGGAATCTTTTATGTTTGATAGAATTGCAAAGGAATCGTACAATATCAATTGTTGCCCCCGAGTTAACGGATTGATACCATTATCTACTGTCAATGACTAGTACGATGAAAGCGAGCAATTGAAATGAAATGTCTAGAATTAATCTTTTCTGCAGAAACATCTAAAATCAAACGGACAAGTAAAAGTCGGAGCTGATGAATGTCATAAATTTTATTGAAGAAATTTCACGATCAATTTCTATTTCGATGAAGGAAGAAGGAAATCAATATTTCAATATTTACTGTAGAAAAAGTTTGTAGTAATATTGAAATTATTCTGGCGTATATATCACTTAGAAATGAGCATCCAGGAATAAACATTAAGCTGAAAATGTTGTAACGAAAAAAATTGTACGTCTGTTGTACGTCTCTTTTGTTTATAGTTTTTTGCACAATTTTTGCACAGCTTTCTAAACAGTAATAAAAAGAACTAACATGAAATTATATTGCGAATACAATAAAAACGTCGGCATTAAAATCCTTTCAATAAATTTTTAAAATAATTTTCTTTAAATAACTAACGTATAACGCGTATCTATTACAATTGAATTGTATAGTTATTGTTATCAAAAATGAATTTTAAAATATTAGCTTGGGGAAAAAGAAATCCATCCAATCTTATATGAATTTCAGGAGTTTATTTAACATTTCGAATTGGAAAATAATGGATTTCTTTTTCCCCAAACTAATATTTTACCGCATCCATGCATCCAATTATTTCGCTATCCGGATATTAAATGCTTGTAGATTATTTCAAGTCATAAGATGCGTGTAAAGCGTATGCGTTTTTATCTTGTAATACTTGAACAAACGGTTATCAGAATATTTAGTGGCTCTGATGGTTATTCTCTGTTTTTTTATAAATAATTCAATTTACTAGTACACATACGTATATATTAGATTTTTCAAAACAGCTTTATTTTATTTTCTATAGTTGGTTTAAAAAGGAATTTCAAATGCATTCATTCAAATTAAAAAAACGCAAATGAAATCATTTATTTTTGTTTTAACTTAAGCATTTTTCTTTCTTCAATATGTGATAAAAAATTAATTAATTTCTTTATTTTTGAAGACCAGGTTTTGTGAATAAACAGAGAACCGTAGATAAACGTATATAATTAAGATGAGAATTAGAGAGAGAGAGAGAGAGTCTCATACATGCGGAAATTAAGCATAATGTTACAATAGGAATAAAAAAAAAAAAACTGTTACAAATGTATTTCTAAACTCAAGATATTAGTAATTTTTGCCTAATTGATACATAAAATATTTGTATTGTTAACTAATTTTAAAAATTTATGATCACAAATCAGAAATATAGAAATAATTACAAGGATTCCTTAGTATGCGTAATATGTGTCCACGACTAACACTTCGTATGAGTTACAAATAAATAAATAAGGTCGAATGCCTAATATCCAATATATTGTTCGCTATTTAAACCATTAAGGTTCAATTTTTGAGTCCCTTACTAAATATATATATAAAAATCGATGTACGAAATATTTCTCCAGAAATCTTAAAAGTCCATGTTATGTTTACATTGTGTTGTGTGTGTGTGTGTGTGTGTGTGTGTTATGATCAATGATGATGAAAATAATGGAAAGTAGATACGTTACAATAATCTTAAATTTAAGGAAAAACTTCTTTCAAATTCCCTTGCATTTACATTACATTACATTACATTTGGATTTACGTTAACATTAACAGTAACTTCGAATTGAACTGTATAAGAAACAATTGTTAGAAATGAATTCGAATTTGGATGCCATAATTTTCACAACATGCAAAAATAGGAACGTCAACGTGAGTACGAGTACTTGTTTCGATGATGTATCCGCTTCACATGTAACTAACAGTTTTAATTAGTTTAGTTGTAAAAGCCTATTAATGCTTTGCACAAATATTGCTTTTCTTCTTGATTACCCCTTGTCTTAGTCGATGGGAAATTGTCTGTGATTAATCAAAATTTCCTTCGGACATGTTTTCTGATTAGATTTTCATCATTTAACCAATGGACAATATTTTGAAGAACACTACACTTTGGTACACTTTTGTACTATAAACATTTCACTATACAAAACAAAGACAAAAAAAGAAAAAGAAAAAGATGAAAACATAGTAGTCATAGTAGCAGAACAAGGTTGACTATTAGATACCCTACAGTACTTTGTTTAACTAAATTTTTCATGTATACATTTTTGATATTAAAAATTATATTTTCTTTCCATATTAAAGATTACTTTTCATGGGAGCCTTGTCTAAGGAATTGAATCTAAAGCGTGAATTGTTGTGGTTCAAATTTAAATTTCATATCAAAGAACTTCTAAGCCTTTAACTATTTCTATCATAAATTACTATAATAAATATAAGACTTTATTATCACATAAAGGCTTAGTTGTCATCGGAATTCTTCTATGTTGTGAGATCCAAAAAAGCCCGGCCTACCTAATCCAAATTTAACGAAGTTAATTTTTTATATTTTCATTACTATTAGGAAAGAATTTTCGTTATGATATATATTTCATTGTGATATAAATGCTTACTTTTCATAGGAATTGTTACATGGGAAATGATTCAAAAACTGATCCTATCCGCGATCTAAATTATTCATTTTCATTTATTTTATTTACTAAAATATTATTTTCTACTAAGTTTTGTCTAGAAATATTAGAAATTACAATTTTTTTTTTGTCATATAAACACTTTTCAAATGGAGCATTATAACAGGTCGATTGAAAAGTTTGTAGGCTGACACATAGATGGCGCTATTAGTATTAAATCCATATGATTTTTAGTTAGCTGATATGTGAAATGGTCGCAAAAATATTTGCAATCAATGGGGTTTGCTGTTGAGCCTCAAAACACGTTAGTATACCAAATTTCGTGAAAATATCTGAAAAATTGCGGCTTGTAGATTGAATGCAACAATACATGAGCACCATATGTCGGATGAACAGGCGGATAGGCGTGTTTAATCGATTCCGAAAATAATTCGGTATCGATCGGTGTAATGAAACGTAGATTCATTGTAAGTCCTTTCGGATGTTACATACATACACACATGAACTTAATATACCGTACACTACAAGTTGATGTAAGTTTTAAAAAGATGAAATTTAGTTCATTCTTTTAATGGAATCCTCAAAGCATATTAATAGCTATTAGTGTCCTTAGTGATGTTCTATCAAAGTTGAAAAATGCGATATATCGTCATCGCTGTTAGCAAAATATATCACAATCTATGAGAACTTTATGTATCACCACACTGACACTACTACCAATAGGGTTTAAGCAATTGAAACACATTTATTGTCCTTAACTTGCGTAGACTTTGCGTTGGTTGGTATAGGAATTAGTGCAGAACAACATTCACTAATACACTAGCAATATGCATAAAGTATGCGTAAGTTTTGTAAATTATTGTCGCCGATATGTCTTTGAGAAATGCTAAGCTAAGCGAAACATTACTGGATGCTCGGAAAACATGATACAGAAACATGTAATAGATTATGGAAAATATTCGTGGCGTTTTTTCATTTAAAAATTTAAATCTATTTTTCTTTTATATTAAATGAACTTTTTCTAATCAAATATATTACGTTTTGATCGATAATTTTTTTTGTAATTTTTCCTGATAAAATCTGTAGAAATGTTGGAACTTCTCGGCAATAATCTAAATTCAGGGTTTGTTAGAGATTCCTTTTGGGTTCAGCTGCACTAAAAACATTACACATGGGGAATGCAGACTAGTAAATAACCTTTACTTTGACTAATACAATTCCTCGTTTATTTTCGTAATAAAATCTCAAAAATCATATCTTTGTTTTATATTAAGTCGTGCTTTTCGCCAGAGCTCTTATAGGAAACGAGCTTTAAAGTTTGAATTGATGTGATCTAAATTTAGTAAATTAAGTTTTACTGTCAAAAATCTTGTTAGTTTTCAAGTATTAGATATTAAAAACTAGACTTTATTGCCATATAGTGACTTATTTTTCATAGGAACCCTAATATGAGGTGGATTCGAAAAAATAGACTTACGTAGCCCAAATTTAATGAATGTAACTTTTATGCCAAATTACTATTATAAACAAATTTTCATTATGAAATATTAAAGTTCAGATCTTTTTGTCTTATAAAGACATAGAGAGTCTTAAAGACAACCCTAATATAAGATGGATTTCAAAAAAATGGATCTATGTAGTCCAAATCTGGTACAATTCGTTTTTCTACTAAATTACTATTAACGATTCATTTGTATCTCAAAAAAATATTTAAATTTCGATTTTCTTTTTATCATATAGGGGAGGCAGTACCAAAAAATGGTCCCATCTGATCTAAACTTTTCACATTTATTTTATATTTATTTTATATACCAGAATATTTTATATATAGAATACGATTTTTGTCGAAAAATATTAGAAATTCAAAATTTTGTCGCATAAAGATTTATTTTTCAAGTAGGGTATTACATGAGAAGCCATCATAAAAATGGTTCAATCGAATCCATTTCCGGTAGCGTTCGCGTTAAACTACGTCAGTATACCAAATTTCTTCAAAATATCTAAAAAATTTCGACCGGTAGGTTAAGCATAAAAGTATATAGAAAAACAGATGTCAGAGAGAGAGAGAGAGAGAGAGAGACAGACATACACAAATCTATTCAGAAAATGATTCTTGGCAAAATAGAAGATGTTTCTATCTTCTAGCTTTTTTGGGTGTTACATACAACTGCACAAACTTAAACAACTCTGTACCATGGGTAGCGTATAAAAATATTAAATATATTTTTTTTAAATTTAGTTGTCTCATATATGTTTGTAAAACTGGATTTTATTGTTCCAAATAAATATTAGTTTGGGAAAAAAGAAATC
>KK351069.1:1092345-1109192 GCA_000671755.1 Glossina brevipalpis | reverse complement strand
TGCCCCTTGCATCCATTGGGGCCATTGTGCCCACAATGGCCCTTGATTCCATTGGGGCCATTGTGGCTCGGGCATATAGAAAACATTTTCATTATTATCGGCCATTTTATCATTCAATTTTTCAATTGCATTTGTGCGCGTCGTGCTAGCTAGCGTTTTTTCTATGAAAAGTAAGCCTTTATATCGCAATAAAGTCTACTTTCTGAGATTTTGTGATCCAAACTCAGATATAGGATATTTAATAGACGACCTGACACGACTGTAGTATTTTAATTTTCTGCACTTTTAAATCATTTTTAATACGATTTCGATATTGAATAATGACTCACTCTCTTTCTCTCTCTCTCTCTCTCTCTCTCTCTCTCTCTCTCTCTCTCTTTTACTCTTCTTGAAGATATCAGACATTGTTTGTCAGTTAACTTAGTGCTAAGACGAAGTTACAATATTTCTATTAAGAAATGTAACATAAACTATTACAAGAAGTTTTCGTAAAGTATGATTGAATTAATTTCTTTCGCTTCAAATATTATCTAATTTCAATCCTTAGTCTTCCGCTTGTATAGGCAAAAAAAATGTTGCTTTTCCATACGGCCCGAAGAAAACACTTTTTTTTTAACTTATTAAGATTGATAATAAAATTTTGATTTGCTAAGGGAACTTTAAGTTAACAAGGAGCTATACATTACCTTTCAAGTTTTATATCGCTAGTCAAACGGTAGATTCAATTCTCTAAAGTATTGGACGGTTAGACATATGATGGAATCAATGAGTTACTAAAACCTACTAAATGGATCAATGTTCGACATCTTAAGCTAGTAATGCCTGCAGTTAGATTGAGAATTTAATTAATATAAATTAGTTAGTGGATCGTACTACGAGTTCTATAAAAACTATTAAAATCATTAGCAGTTAGGACTTTAGGGAGTAATTTTGCAATTGGACCGAAACTAGAAGACCCAGTATTGTAACCAAATTCTATTATAATGTACAAAAAGACAAGACTGCTGTATATTTTATTGATAGAATTAGTTGGATATAAAATATTATCATTATATAGTTCTGCAATCTACTTTTCTTCTTTTCCAAGATGATAATAAATGATTGAATTTCTAGATCGCCTTAAAAAGATGAATTATTCTTTCTTATAAGCTGACAACATATTTCGAATACTATATATTGGCGTATTATTTACGTTTCATTTTGAAGTAAAACTATGTTCTTAACGCAATTCAAAGGAATTATTTTTAACAGAAGTCAAAAAAAAAACATGAACGCATGTTCTCGACATTTGTTTCCAAAAAAAAAAAATCAGACGACATTTGTGCAAAGTCAACTAAAATTAATACTCTTTGGTTTTGTTTCACATCTAAGCAGAGAGCATCATTATTACTAAGTTTCTATGTTTTCTTGACAACGTTTACATACATTGACTCACATTGAAATCTTTGAGCGTTGCCTTTGACAAACAAATCTTAATGTGACCAATATAGTAATGTTGGATTAAATAAGTAATTAGTTTTGAATAAAACTTTAACAATGAAGTCGCCTTAGTGTGGCATGTTAAAGTAGATTAAAATTAAAAAAATATTTATTTCTTCATTTATTTTCAAGACAAGTCCTTTTTGGGAAAGTATCATAAAATATTGAATTGAAAAATATTTGAGTTTTTTCATGAAAAGTTTCGAANAATCATTTTACAGACTTTCGCCTCTCACAATCGCTTTAGTATGGGCTTAGGACTGTCGTAGTCATTTTGGTTCTATTTGCCATTTTATAGGAAAAACGCTACGGATTTTTTTCTTTGGCTTATTATTGAATTGCAAACTGCATGAGACTGTAGAAGACTAATTTACGACTGTTTAGTTGCGCATACGATGAAGGTGAGGAACACTCGTTATTAAAGCTCGTATATTAAGGTTTATTTACACTTTGTTGAAGTAAGAAGATATATATTACATACATACATACATACATACAGGTGCTGCGTTGTTAAAGTAGAACTTCTCGATGATTTAAAAAATTTCTTTCGCGTTGTTGTAGAATCAACGGTTCACATGTCAAATAAGTAAATTTTTATAAGATTAAAAAAAAAAAAAAACAAAAACTAATCATGAATTACATTCTTTTGAAATTCCTTTGTGTGTGATAGACACTTTTAAGATACATTTAAAGACACAAACGTTTTAATATTATTAACTATTAACTAAAAAAGTATTATATTCGCAAAGTATTATATAACCTCAATAGTATACTTTTCTGCTTTGCTTACCAGGCCTTCAGTTTCAGCTTCAAAACTTATATTTTTATCCATTTTTGCGTATAGATTAGTGTAGATTTTATATTGTGATTTGACTATAAGTCTACTTACTTATCATAATTAATTATCTTATATAGAAAATATAGAATTGTCTTCTAGCTGTTAGCCCTTAGTTGAAGATAACTTACTTTTAGCTTTTTTTTTATATTCTATGCCACTTATTTTATAAGCGTATATTAAATGTACTGCGTATGTATGCAACACCAAGAACGCACTTTTGTTTTTAAACCAATCGATTCGAAATCATTTTTTAAAACAATTTAAATAAGTCTGTCTGTCTGCCTATCTATTCAGTCGATATCTATCAATCTATAGATCGCAAATATTTTGATGAAATTCGTTGCACAATCACATGTTTTATATCTTAAGTATTTGATTCTAACTCCCAAGTATTTATTTTATTTCCAACTATCGAACTTCATTTTGAAAAAAGTCATGAGATAAGGAAAACAAATTGCAATTTTTTATATTTCAAGACAAAAGTTAACGAAATGTACAATTTCGATTAAAGTAATGTCAAGAATTGAGATGAGAGATACGACCATTTTTTGAAGTCTCTCTCTCTCTCTCTCTNAAATAAATAAATAAATATATAAATACTCTTTCGATACTCTATAATATATATTGAACATGATCGATTTTGTCAATAATGAAAAATACGTGAAAGTTTTCATTATTATAGCAATTGCAGTTGTTTATGGGTAATAAGCAAAGAACCAATTTTTTTCTTTTTGCTCTCATAAATAGGGGTACACGCAGTTTGTACTGTAGGCAAGTCCTTTGACCGATATAGCTTATATTCAATGCCTGCAATGAATTCTGATGTTTTTGATCAATTTGAAGCTGATATTTTCATTTTTGCGATCGAGAGAATATTTAGCATAGACGGGACATCATACAGACGGATGGAACTACAAACAAAACCAGATAGATTAAGTATTTAATATCTCGACAAAGAATATATTTATTTTTAAAATCTCTTCTCACAATAAATGTTCAAGGAAACGTATTACAACGTCGGTGTTAGATTTAAACAAAATAAAAACGCCATCGATCCTCTGTATCGATAGATTCACCCGAAGGTAAACTGGTGCAAGGTGATTGCATATTTAATGTTAACGTCCAATTTACCACTATCACCACACTGCTGTATGCTTTATGTTACATAAGCTATTGATGAAAATTAATCGAAACACTTAGTTCTTTCTGTGATTATTGCATTTTGTTTAGGTTTTTTACACATTCAGGAGCGAGATCCATTTTAACTTCATGTGAAACTTGACTTTTTCTCTGTCATTAATCAAAACATTAGAGCCTTGAAGAACTGTGCGTTCAAGCGTTCTTTTTCTGTACTTTCTTTTTCTAAAATATAATTAAATCTTGAAATTTATAGCTCAAAACTCGCCCTTAGAAATTTCTTAGTAACCACAAGGAACAGACTTAACTAACACTAGTGGGTGGTAGCGTTGTTATATGTAAATACTGTGCCTTTTGTTTTTCATTACGATAATTGCATTGAATCCTATGCATGTTATGTATGGACACATTGTGTAAATCAACGTGAAAAGTATTAGATAGCTAAGTAAACGTATAAGTGATTAAAAAAATAAATCAGTTCAATCCTTCAATCAATCCTTGCAATGTATTGATCACATGTGTTTGCTTTTCTCAACACAATTAATATTTAATCGAAAACATGAATGTTTGTAATTAAAGTTACGGTATGAGAAAATTGAATATTTGCGATATGGTTGGTGTTATTAGTATGACTAACAATTTTATAACAAATGTTTTTTCGTTTAGAAGCCGTATCCTTATGTGAAATTGAATGACCCTCTATTTTTATATATTTTACTAGATATTTTTAAATCATATCATCAGAATCAAACGGAACACATATTTATTTATTTTTTTTTTTTGTTAGCAGCTCACAATTAAATAAAATTGTAAATGTTAAACATATATTCGGACAAAATGCTATCGAATTTAAAATTAAACTTACTTTTTTGAGAGAGCCCATTGGCTACATAAAGAACACATTGTCTACATTTAGAGCCCATTGTATACATAGAGAGCGTATTGTCTACACAGATAGCCCATTGTCTACATAGAGAGCACATTGTCTACATACGCAGCTCGTTGCCTACATAGGCAGCACATTGTCTACATAGAATGCACATTGTCTACGTAGAAAGTATAGTGCAAAGAAAATAACGTAAACAAGAAAATGGAAATTTTTTGTTTTCAAATTATATGAAATAATCAAAGAGATGATAAGGATATACGATCTTAATAAGCCGTAAGAGAGAAATAAAACTAAGATCTGATTTAAAATGAACTTTCGATGTCTACATAACGCAGGTATTCAAAAGAAAAATTTGTATTTCTGATCTATAATGGGAAAGGAGTTAGAATTTTATAATTTGAGTAAGAGCGACTATTAAATATTCTACAACACTCTGATTACTACAATTTCAAGTTAAAAATTTAATAAAACTAGGAATTTTTTATAAACTAATGAAAATTTAAAATTTTCTAAAAGTGAGTATTCGAAAAATTTTTGTATACATCAGAGAGGAGCTCAAAAAGTTGAAAAAGTAAACATTAAATGGTCCAACCTTAATGTAGTGGATTTTATTCCCTGCATTTCGTCATATATTATTGATAATTAAACCTTATTTCCATATAAAGGTTTACTTTATTAAAAAATCAGCGTTATTTGCTATATAAAGGTTAGCTTTCCTTTTTTATTTATATATGAAATAAATAATTTTTGCACGTGAAATATTGGTTCGAAATTCATTAGAATTATTCAGGAGCATCAATTTCAAAGAAAAAATCAACAGCATTCACATACGATAACGCTTACATCTATTCCTAAAATCGATCTTAAGCCTAAATATAACACAATATCTATTACCCCCTACTATGGATGGTTTTAAAGTATCGATTTGGATATGGAAAATGCTCCTTGAGATCAATAAGAGTTTGTTTTCATACATTTGTGTTCGTAAATTAATATAAATATAGCCCAGGTAGGTAGTATAAGTGTTCAATATATTTATGTAATTTTCGCAAAAAAAATATGTTCATAATTTATTAATCAAAGCATATATACATAACTTTTTTTTTTACATAACACACATAAGTATTAGTAAGAAACTAAAAACATTAATTATTGATCACAATAATTTTACTTCTTTTTAAACTATATTTGCAGTTTTCTTAAATATCGCAAGCATGCTTGTAGCTTAATCACACCACAATTATCAATTGTGTACCTGTAGTTGTTAGTTTAAGCAAAAAGCATATTTCCATCTTTCCTTCACAACACAACAGATCAACGGAAATAAAGGTAGAAAAAAAAAGAAAAAAAATATATATATTTAAGATTAAATCAAAATAGTTTGTTTCAAATATGGAAAATTTCAATATATAAAAAGAATTAAATAAAAAAAAAAATGTTTCTAATGAAACGATACAAATGTTTTCCTCATTCATACAAATTTTGCGCGTTTGAGATATTCTACAACTATTGTTTAAATGATTTCTTGAGATTAACTGACACCAGAAATGTTTCAATTGAATCAGAGAATTTCATTACTTCATGGGATAGGGACAAATGACTGACCAAATGGAGGACACATTTATTAAATTCGAATCACAAAAAATGTATTTAAATGAAACTCAATCTGTCTTTGTCTCTCTCTCTCTCTCTCTCTCTCTCTCTCTCTTTCTTTCTTTCCCAACAACATTCATATCCTTAAAAGACATAAAAAAAACCCTTTATAAACTTGTATACATATGGATGAAACTTAGGTTAATTGCTATGCAACGATAAGCTGCCGATGAAATCGAACGTGATTCTTCTCAATTCCGAATGCATCCAAAAATGGCCAAAAACGCGGCAAAATCGTTAACGGATATTTTTGCATTAAATAATGAAATCTCACAGAAATTTGGTTAATTGATTATGTTTCAATTGTTAAAATAAACAATAACATCAAATTTTTCATAAGATGTTTGCAAGAATTGGTGAACAAATTTATAGTAACGATGCGAAGAATTTTTTATATATACCCGTCAGTTTACGTATGCACGCGTCACTCAGGATATGTGCTCATACACGTGTATAAGCACGATAATAATCAGAAAGAAACAGAGGCAGAGGACTATTGTGGTGGGCCTGCAGCCTGGAAGGTGTATAGTCAATCGATCGACCATAGCTGCGATCACATGTTTGGCACAAATGATCACGAGACCTATGAAAAAACTTAAGATAAAATTAATACTATAATACAAGGGTAAGGGATGTTCAAAATTTATTCTGAAGTATCTAAAGCTCTCAATTTTTATATTATTTTTGGAATTTCGAATAAAAAATTGCTCTGATCGTTTTTATAAGCTAACACATCATTTGAAAATATTTATTAAAATTAGTATTTTTTATTTCAGATTTCCAAACTTTTAAGAATGAATTTAACTATAATTTTTATTGCAGAATCTTTTTCTATAAAACGATATAATTGTAATAATTTTTAAGTTCCCTTTGGGAAGACGGTAAGTCCATATATTTATTTCATATTTTTTGGAACTAATTCACGTTATCTCTTTTATGAATTTCTATATTTCATGAGAACAAACTTTTTAAAATATTAAGAAAGTTTAATTTTAATTTTTATTATCGCATAAATATACTCAGATGCGAGTGCCTTTATGATTTGAGAACAGAAGACATAAAAAAAAGGACATAGGTACAACGAAATTTTAAAAAATGTATAAATCATTTTCCAGCGCGTAATTTCCCAGACAATTAACAATAAATTCTTACTGTTGCTTACAAATAAGAAAATTAGTTCAAAAACAATGATTAAGAGATGACGAAAATACTTATTATTTCATATGAAATTCTATCATACACGTGCATACAAATAATATACATACATATTTATAATCATTGAAAAAACCGCAATACATTCACAAAGCTTAGCAAAAAATTTAAAAAAAAAATACTAAAAAATAAAAACCCACACAACTATTGTAAGTAAACATTTATAGGTACATATGTATGAAAAAAAAAAAAAAAAAAAATTGGACATTTAGTATATTTTCATAGTACATACAAGCCGAGTGCATACGTGTATGAATTTCACTAACTGATGAATAGCTAGATGCCTTAACACAGCTAAGCTTAGTTGCCTATTGAAACGAGCTGGCTTCGCCTTCTTCCCCCTCCCTACCTAACCAAATCGTTATACAACAACACATTGAACGACTCTACCATGAATACCATGTGAACGAGCGAGGTTAGCCAACACAGACATACACACGTTAAATACGTTATACATCATACATCAGGCCAGACCCCATAGAAATTAGGTATAAAAGAAAGAGAAAAAAACAACAACAACAACAATATATTACATTGTACAAAATAATAGGAACCGAACAAAACGAAGTAGTGGTGCCTAACAAAAATTGAAAAATTTTGTTTACTGTATGTGTGGGTTTTCGGATTCGGGTCGTACGAAGTTTCGCAAAACATTTATACAAACAGCACAGAAAGCCACTGATATGAAAAAGAAATGGAAATAAAGAAGCAAATTATTATTATTATTTTTCTCTTTTTTGGAAACGGAGCGTCAAGTTTTAATCGCATTTTGCTGGTAGTAATATTTGCCTTTGTTATTGTTGTTGCTGTTGTTTGTTAATGGCATTTACTCGTAAATGATCGTATCGTGTAATCGTTAGCATCTTCGTGTTGGGGTTTTATATCACAATCTTTTTTTCTTTTTTCTTTTTGGTTTTTGTGTTTTCTTTTCAGCTCTCATTTGTTTAGCGATCAAAGTAGCAAAGAGCTAACCGCAGTAGCAGCAGCACAAGCAGCAACAACTCAAAAATAAAACCGAACGAAATGTACATTTTTTCAACGTTTGTTTTCTTTGGTTTTCACATCGTCATCGTGTTTTTTTACTGTGTTGCTGGCTGACGACTATGCTACATGCATATATATATGATTATATATGTGTACATATATATATATATATATATATATATATATATATATAGTAGTCGTCGTCATTGCTATTTCGCGTGGCTGTGTCGTCGCCTTTTGCTCTTTCTCTCTCGCTCTCTCTCTCTATTTCTCTCTATCTCTCTTTTCATATCTGTTTGATTGTATGTGTTTTATTTTTCTTTCGCCTGCCAGCTTGTCTGTTCACGTTCTTTGCTCGTGTTATTAGGCGAATGCCAGAGTAACAAACAAAAACGCAAAAAAATAAAAAAAAACCAAAAAAAAAAAAATTCGTACAGTGCAAAACTAAACGACAGTAAAAGCAATAACAACTACAACAACATCATCGACAACCAGCTCAAACGACAATAATCAGCAAAAATACAAAAAAAAAAAACCAAATTTTATTTCGTATTCATTTTTCTGCTTGCATAACACACAAAGAAAGTCGTATAGTCGTTGTAGTCTCATCGTTATAATAGTTTTCTTTTGATTCTGTTTTTTGTTGTTACTATTTGACGAAACAAGGCAACAACAATAACACAGCAACCAAACCAAAGAAAATAGTTATTAACACATTGGAATGAAAAATTTTCTTAGAAATTTTCCAAGTAAGCTTTTTATATTGTTTCGTTTTTTTTTTTATTTTTTTTATATTTGCTTTTCACTTGGAAAACACTAAGTTAATTAACTTTCACCAGAAAGCGAGTAACAGAGTCAACATTTACGATTCTCTCGGCTCCCTTCGTGTTCTTCACTTTCCTCTCTTGTTCTCATTACGGCTTATTTTAATAGTAGATAGAGTGAATGCGTGTGTGGCTTATTACAATGAACTCGTCTCGTTTCCTGCGTATGTGTAATGGATTGTAACACACACACGCACATGCAAACGCATATATATACACAATATTAAGCGTATAACTACTCTGCTGCATTTTTACTACTTTACATTTACTGCATTAGGGTAAGTAATTGAGAGACTGCATTTATAGCTTTAACATAAAATTGCTTTTTTTTTATTTTAATTTATTTCAAGAATTTGTTTTCTTTAACGACGTGTACGCATATAAGCGTACATAACCTCAAATTTTTTTGAGTTTTCTTTATAATTTGTTTATCCTTTACATTAATTATTTTACTTATTCTCTTTTATTTATAATTGGCTGTTTTTTGACTCTATATGTATATATATATATATATATATATATGTATAATATATATATGTATGTACATATATATATTTTATATATATTTATATATATGTTTGTGTTTGTGTGTGTGTGTGTGTGTATATATATATGTTTGTATGTATGTAGGCATGCATTGTTTTTCATATTTTGTGATTATTTTCTTAACTAAAGTTTCATTTGTTTTGTTTATTGTTTTATAATAATAATTTTATTGTTTACCGTTTTCATTATTTATTTTGGTATTTTTTTGTTTTGCTGCGCTATAGCTGCTGTCGCTGACGTATTTTGCTCGTTTCATCGTATGAAACCTTGAAAGTGTATTCGCCTGTTAGTTTATATAGATGTGTATATATGCATTTATATATATTATTACAGCATTATATATATATATAAAAACATTAGTATTTCTTAACATTTATATTAATTATTAACAGTAATTCCTTTCAATGCATTGAAGCATTTTTATTAATTTGAAAGGAAAATGACGATATATATTATTTTATTATAATTTAAAAGGAGTCCATCACAAAACATATAAAATTAAAAAAGAACTCTCATTGCTTAATAAATTGTGTGAAAAGGTACGTGTCATGTTATTATAAAATAGCAAATATTTGTATTTAAAGCACCTATTGAAAGAATGTAGAGTACGATCAACTCTAAATTTTAAAGAATACGTCTAAGACAGCGATACAAAATATACTAATTTTTCTCAAATTTTTAATAAAAAAAAAACACTTTTGTCGAATAATTAATGATCCATCCGTCCGAATATATCATTTACATATCATAACAAGAACCAAGGATATAGTGAATATTATTATTTTGAGTTATTTTTTATTTTTTGTTTTGTTTTTATTGAATATTTGAATTATTCACTATGCTTTTTAAGGCATGTATTCAACTACTTTTTGTTACTTAAAAGGCAAAATTTATAAATTTAGAACTTTGTTGGAAATTTATACCATTTTTAATGAACATCATCGAAAGATAACGATCTAATACAATTGTCATTACGCTTATAATACAAAGATCTATGCTTCTGTACAAAATATATTTATTCTTGGTCAACGTTAAAATATTTAGATAAATTTTACAGTATCCGATTCTTTGACGTGCTCCCTTAGTGGAATCCTTATTGATGCTAGAATTGAGACAGTTACCTGGCTCAACTCAATGCATAAATTCTTAATTTATGGTAACATATCACCAGTGAACAAAAGTATAATCCGGTGACAATTTTTCCTACATTAAGTATAAAATTGTAACTTGAAGCCCGTTGCAGATATTAAAAAGATGAAAAACTGTTTTTTATAATTCGTAACAGATATTGACATAAAGACTGACTGACTTTTCCAATGCCATCTTACAATCAGAATGATCCGGTGATAGTGTGTTTTTTTTTAAGGTAATTAATTTCTGAAAAGTAATAAACTCTTTTTTCTTTTTAAACATCTGCTTTGGATCGTACACCTTTCGTGTTATTTGGAAACTAAAAAAAATTTTAAGTTTTTTATTTTTTATTCTTGCAATTCTTTGCTTCCCAAATGGCGGAGTATTTTATTGTATTTTAGAGTTTGTGAAGAACTGATTACTCTCGACTCATTTAAAACGGATCATGTGATCATTTTAGATCAACATATTTTAATATATAAAAACTATTATTTGAATGCCTGCATAGTACATATGTTCTTGATCAACCTAAGATGAGTCATATTCCTCTCTTTATTAACTGTTAACGTTCTCACACTTTCCAGAATTCAAGCGTAATGACTGATCCATTCATGACAATGCTTATAAAAGGGAAAATTGAACATAATCTCGAAAAAGAAACTTCTTAAAATACTTTGAACTCATTTTAACAATTTGACTCATTTTAAATTTTACACTATTTTCAAGCTACCGTTAGTAATTAAAAATTTGAAAAGTCTTTCGTGTAGGGAAAATTTTTTTTTTAATATCCGTTAATTTTAACTCAAAATGTACTTAAGCTTTTGTGCTTAAAGAATTTAATTTTTTAAAGATTTCTTAGTTTTTTTTTTTTTTTTGTTACGCTTTTTATCATTCCTTTCGCCTTTCCGTGAACTAAACATTTATATAAATTATCCTAATAAGTACTAAATAAGTACTAAACGTGTGGCGAATTAGTTCACAGATGCTTAAATACTCATAAAGAAAATCTTTCTTGATATTGTTCTTTATAAAATCCAATCTATTGCCAAAAACTTCTGTAAAGTAAAGAAGACGTAAGAAAAAAACAGGCGTATAAGAGTTACACATAAATGATAATTAAAATTTGCTCTAATCGCGTATAGAATTCTTTGTCTAATAGCATGGATTTGAGATCCCTTTAATTATACATATTTTTCATCCTCAAATTTGTTCTTAATCTTTTTCTCATTCTCTATCATTGTCAAGACGAGTAAAAAGGTTAATTCAATTGATAGATTCATAGGTAATACATAGATAATTACAAAATATCGAAAAATTACAAATTCATTAACTTTTGTAATGTGTGTGGAAAAATGTACTAAATATGTTATTGCGTTTGCCAATTGAATAGATGATGATTAAGGTACGTTACTCTTCTGAGATATATTTCTGATATATTATCTGAAGACTAATAGTTTTCGTAAATGTTTAAATGGTTGGTTATAGGCAACGCAATCATTTATATTTAGTTACAGACACTTTATATAATGCTTACGCTTACACATCATGTAAACTTTACGATAGTAGTGTTTTTGTAATTTGTTCAGTGAATTTAATTTTCTTTTTTTATTATTATTATTATTATTATTATTATGAAATATCGTATTTTATTTTACGTTTCTTTTTATTTTTTTTTTTTATCTGTCACTCAAGGAATGTCCTCCACGATAGGCTGTTTCGAAGGCGGAGAGTGTATTGAGGTTTTTTTTTTTTTTTTTAATTTAAAAAACCAGACATTTTGCGACCATTTTTGGATAAGTTCTAAAGTGTTTTTGTCGAATTCTGAATCGTAATTCATATCATTTTATACATTTGATGATGAATCATATTCTGTCTACTTTCAAAATATACTTGGTTTGGAAAACAACAAAATTAATTGAATTGACAGATACAATCTTGATTGATCTTATTCGTCTATGTCGTATAAATATTATCTTAATCATTTTGAATGGTCCAAGGAGCTACTTACAAGCTTCCTAACATTTTCGGCTTAGAAATTTTAAAAATTTTCCAAATGTGCAAAGCTTTTTCATTTCATAACGATATCAATATACATTTTCGATCAGGTTCCAGGATCTGATACGTCTTATTCAAAAAGCAATGATTACTCAATAAATTCTTTAAAATGGTATTAATGATTCCTTAAGTGGCACTGTCAGGACTTGTTTCAGATTTCGACTTGATCTAATCTGTAGTCTATAGAAATAGATGTCAGTGATGCCACAAAGTATAAAATCAAAACCAATTTTAACATCTTGTCTTGCTATGAAAACATGGTTTTGATGTATTTGGCAACCAACAGAAATAGATATCAATGGCCTAATAAAGTGTATATTATGATTTGATTCGATCATTTTAAAATAATCATTAGCTACACAATAAGTTGCCCTCTAAACCTATTGATTTGATACGAATCTGTTTTCCTTGTGTATCATTCGGATACTTAAGACTATTCTGCGTGTTTCAATATTAAAGAAGTACCTAAGAGTGCATGAGAGTGGATTGAGATGGAAAAAGAAGTAAATCTATGCACGCAACACAACTAAAACAAAGAATCTAAATTGAAAACAAATAAGAAAGTTCGACATGAATCTTAGAGAGTTATGCAGTTCAGGTTAATTTAATACATGTAACGGGAATAATATAATGTAATCGATAGAGCAGTTATTTTTATTTAGAATGTTAACTCTCTCGGGAAATGTACGATAAACATTGTGTTTTCAAATTCATATTATTAGTGTTTTTAACTCGACTTAATACCTTTTAAGCTGCTGTCGTCAGTTGTGCTTTATGGTTTTAATAAAAATACTTTAAAGCAAATTTATCCATTTCTCGAAATCATAAAATCAGCTATAAACTATTAATGATTTTCTTCGAATATCAATTTTTTACGTCACGTATAGATAAACCGGGTGAGAGTATAACCAATAATATCGAAAAATTTATTATTAAATGTAAAACATTTACAACATTTCCAAGATACTTTCTAGTTGAAAATAATTACGTTATAAATAATATTGATTAATAATTTAATAGTAATTAAAAACGAAAATCTAAATTAATGAGTCATTTATTTTTTCCTTAATTTTAATATATTTTCCCCCATAATTATTTAATTTGTTTACGTGAAGAGTTGTTCTTTAGTAAAAGGCAACCAAAATATGATATATTTTTGTTTTAGATGTAGACTTTGGAGTAATTTTTTTCTCTTAAAAAACAGAGTTGCCTTTATTACGAAAAGAACCATATAATTTTTTTTTGTACCTTGTGATACAGGAGACGTATATAACGTAAAGAAGGACTTAAGATAGACCATCAAATAGACCAAATTTGAATGATTTTCTGAATCGATTAAACTTTTTCTGTCTATTAATAATCTGTTCATGTATTCTTTTCTTCAACATACAGGCCGAAATTTTTAAGATATTTTGACGAAATTTGGTACACTGACGTATTTTGGTCCAAGCACGAACATTGTTAAAAATGGATTCGATCATTTTTATAACCCTCCCCCTATATAACGTTCCATTGGAAAGAAAGTCTTTATATGAAAAATAATGTAATTTTTAATAAAAATTTAAAGATTTAAATCATATAGAGATTCGTTTTTAGTCCCCAAACCCTTTGACCCCTTTAAGGGGTCCCCCATGAAAAGTAATTACTTATATAACAAAATTACACTAGTTTTTAATAATTTCTGATGGACATTGGTTCATAATAGTAATTTTACATAAAAATTAACTGCATTAAATTAGGTTTAAGTAGGTCCTTTTTTTCGATCTCATCACATATACAATATAAGCGTTCTTATGATAAATAAGCGCTTGTATGACAAAAGAGTCTAGCCTTTAATATTGTACGATAAAAATTAGTCCGTAATAATAGTAATTTGATATAAAAATTAACCTCATCCAGATTCGACCACATAAGTCTATTTTATTGGAACTCACCTCTTATAAGTGTTCTTATAATCAAAGAATCTGTATTGGGCGAAAAGAAACAATTTTTAATGTTTTATGATGAAAGTAAATTCCTAACTGTAATTTAACATAAAAATTAAATGCATTAGATTTGTAGTTTTACATTTTTGGACAACACCATAAAGTATTTAGAATTTTTCGTGTTTTATTATGGAATTAAGTGAAAAGTTGCATTAGCCAAAGTGGTATAAGATATTTAATGGTCGAGTTTGGCCGATTATAATGTTTTTATAATTGCTTTTTACTTATGTGTTCCGCTCTTTTCTGATGAATATATATATAATAAATGCATAAAGAATATGAAAAGAGTCAATTCAATCCATTTTTAATATCAAATTTCATTAAAATATACTGAAAATTTGCGATTGAACATAAGAATACGTGGACAAACATCAGTCAGACTGATGGACAGATAGACCTAAATCCATTCAAATAATAAAAGTTGAGTCACAATCTCATGTTCTTCGAGACATTACATACCACAAACACTGTAAGGCATGAAAATGGATAAAACGACTAAAACTTTAAAAGACGAAAGGAGTACACCTGATTAATCCTACTTACGGCCTCTAAAGATTTACCAATAGTTTCTATATATCCTTTGTTTCATAAAAAACACTTATCACCTAAAACATTCTAAGGGCATTTGGGCATTGTTGAACGTCTTTTAAGACCAGAACTACTCGATAAGTGGCGAAACCTAACAACTTCTCATACAACTTTTTTATTCAACAATTTAAATTTTGATTTGTTTATTTATTTATTTATTTTTTTTTTTCATTTCATTCATTCATTTATCATTTAATACTAATGATAAAAATGAAAAACCTAAAATCATTTCAGAATCGTTTCAAAGCTAATGTAACCTCATTTAGCCTTTTCATTTGTAACACACAGAAAGATGGGTCGAAGTCAAAGATTCTAAGCCGATTATTTATCTTCCGTTCTTTTGGTACGAAATGGCCCTATAAAACCCAATCATCCACTGTAGTGAAATAAAAACTGAAGAAAACTAACTTTCCAAATATTTTATACTTTTGATCGGCCAATAGAATCGCCTATAATTGGGAAAACACTTTGCAATTTCTCCATATTATTATTATTATTTGTTTTTTTTCTTTTTAATACTTTTAGTTTATTTTACAATTTTACGGAAAGCAAAGTTCACCATTAAATAAACAACTAGGTTCATTGAAAGCATACAATAACAATCATTTGAAGGTCATAAAATTTTAACAAAAATAATTAAATAGCATGGTAATGATGACCAATCAATCGGGAGATCTTTGCTAATTAATGAAATCACAGACGTATGAAAAATTCCAAAAGGCAAAAGCATCTAATCACAAACTTTAATAAAACCTTTCTTTCAAATAGGGAAAGCTTTTCAATCGCTCCTTTTCAATCTCAGAAGACAAAAGTATGACTTATACTAATTGAAAAATCATTCTATCAGTCAATGCCATAACGCAGGATTAAAGATTTATAAAATATAAATATTATATATAAAATGCGCGATTGTGCCGCAGCATAATGATTTTAATTAATTTATACGATGCATTTACAATTCATTTCTTCCCAAGTGTTATTTATTACTTTATATCACGATATACTACCCCACTGTACTTTCACTATTAGTCTTTACCATATTAGCAGCAATAAAAAAAAAGAAATTTATATTGATAAACTCTTAACTCCCAGTTGTTCACACAAGCAAATACATGTATATAATATAACATCAATGAAATAAATCATTAAATCTGGACATCTTGGTCGATTGAGCGATTGAGATGGATTCCTCTTCAGGATGCGAAGATGACTTAAAAAACTGCTTGCCTCAATCGTAAGATCAAATTTCTTATTTCTATGGTTGATGCTTTTGTTGATGCATTAAGCTCATATTTTAAATCCAACTTTAGATGAACATAGAAAGTATATATTAGTTTGGGGAAAAAGAAATCCATTATTTTTATATGAACTTCAGGACTTTATTTAACATGCTTCGGATTGTCCGATTTGGGTCAAATATGCACCGTTTTGTTGTATGATTTGTTGCCATTGTAAAGGTAACTTCAAAATGCCTCTCATAGAAGTCCGGGTCTCTATTTGGAAAAAACTCTAGTAGTCAATTTTCA
>KK351069.1:1073069-1090523 GCA_000671755.1 Glossina brevipalpis | reverse complement strand
TCTCTCTCTCTCTCTCTCTCTCTCTCTCTCTCTCTCTCGATTATGATAAAACAAAGTTGCATCACTGTAGAGCTGCTCGCATCTTTTAGATAAGTCCATTAAAAGGATACTTGAAAAGAGACTTAAAAAACAATATCTCACACCACCATAAATAGGCTCATAAATAATCCTTAACAGAAAGGAAACTGAAGGTCGCGGTGAATTAGGAATTCTTAGGTTCGATCCATTTGTTAGGTTGGTATGGCATGCTCACCCATTGCTAATTATTTTCATAGATAAAAAGGATTTTGCGAAACGATCTTCCGCTTCCAATGAGAGGATGCATTGCCCTAATGTTATCAACTCATTGACAAAAAAATTTAAACAGGGCACTGGCTGATTTTCAAAAGACTTAAAAAAAAAAAAAAAAATTACGGTACTTTTGAATTTGAAATAGCACATTTTTTACGCGGCCAAATTATAAACTATACATTTTGATTTTGCAATGCTCTATATAAGTAACGTTTATATGCACCCTTCTAAGGTATTAAAAAAATGTAGCTTGTAAGTAATCCTAAAATAACTGCATATCAAAAATTACAAACTCTGGAGTACAGTCGCTGTTTCCCAAACACTTCTCTATGCAGAAGTTGTTGTTAAGAACTACTTTTTTATTTCAGTTAAAGAAATATTTTACAAAAAAATCAGTTTAACTTACATTGCGAGATAACAAACGTACAATCTCTTTATTTTTTTTTCTCTCTTTCGCTCTTTCTCTCTCTATCTCTTTCTTTGAAAACGTATCGATAATCTCAACTTTTCATTTGCGTTTTTATACCCTACGCCACTTGTGGTACAGAGTACATTAAGTTTGTGCGGTATTATGTAACATCGAGAACGACTTACAATAAATTCACTTTCTATTATACCAATAGATTCAGAATGTTTTTCTGGATCGATCGATTTATTTGATATCTGTCCATGGGGATGTGTTCTAAAGCTCGCAATTTTTGAATTATTTCCTTCAAATTTGGTATACTGAAGTGTTTTGGCCCAAGGACGAATGCTATTGATTGCAATATTTTTTTATGATCACTCCCCATATAATGTTCCATTTGAAAAAATTTGATAAAATTTGATAGAAACTGATATCTCTCTCCTAGCATATTAAAATAGATATAAGAAGATCTCGAATCGGAAGGGATCATTTTTTGAATCACCTCCCCTATATAAAGTTTGCTATGAAAAAATGCCCTTATATGTGTATGATTATAATATATTTATTTGTTCTTTTTTCATTAGTTGATGAAATGTTTCATTTTTCATTAAAGTTTTATTACAATTGTTGCACACTATTTTTATATTTAATGCCGGCTAAAATGAATTCTCTTCACTCAGTTCGACAACATATCCTAGCTCTTTGTCGCATTCCACTTTATTATACTTATTCTCCTTTAGACTAAGCGTGTATGCCAAATTGATTCGACATCTATCTCAGATATGTTCATATATACTTCTATATAACTACACTTATATATTATATATAACTGACAGAAGAGTACACAACTAATAAATATTTTTATAATAGAAATTTATTCGGCTTAGCATATAATATTATGTTATAACATACTTTTACACATTCTGTTACGTTATTAAAGACATTCTTCTAGTGTGTGACGTTGAATTCCTCACTCTTCAGCAATGTTATCTATACGTTAAGAATGTTTATGTTATGCTCCCGTTATGTTATGTTACAGACATAAAAAATTCAATAAATAGAAATACTTATGCAGTTAGAGCAAATCTGCTATACATATTATGTTAACTAGTACTATGTGTGTGTGTGTGTGTGTGTGTGTGTGCATATATTTACATAACATATCATGTTTACAGTATTTTTAAACACATTGGTAAAGAAAAATATTCCCTTTACTTTCAAAATGTATTGATTCGAAATCAACAAAAAGAAATAATATAACTTATTTTCTATCCCCACATAAAATGTGTTATGGAAAATAATTTCATTTATAGGAACCGTGATGTAAGGACCTTCTCTCCGGTGTAACTAAATAAATAAATTTTTTTTTCTTTTTAGAAACAAATATCACGCGAGACTCTGAATATGATTATACTTCTAATTTCATTTTTTAGAAATAAAACTCATTCTAGACAGGCGGCAAATACTTTGTATTTTGGAATTTTTGGGGATAAACTTTTTGAAGACATTTCTCCAATACTTTTGTGAACTACATTTTAAGAGGCAAAGAACCGTATTTGATGCCGTTTGTCAAATTATTTCCGTATAACTCATACGCAATGCAGGCTTTGTATGCAAATAGATTGTTTTTAAAATCGTATCGTTTTGAATTTTTGATCGGAAGTATCTAAGATTCGTCTCAATCCTATAATATTTACAAATAGTCTGCAAATAACTCATACGCAACGTATGCAACGTAAATTGAATTTTAATTAGAGAGAAATGATTTAACCCTTGATATTCTTGAACATAGTATTTCGACGGTTACAGAAAAATTGAAGATTTTTCTTCACTTCTTCTATCATCTACTGATTTATTTTGGAAATCTCCTGATGTATTTGCTTGAAATTTTAAATTAACTTAGTCGTAAGACTTTTATGTATCCCATGTACCAGTACATCCGTCTGTCTCCGTATGGTTGTGTTTGTTCGTGAAATATTAATGGATATGAAAATTGTAATAGACAGTTTAACTTTTACAAACATTGTTCATCCCATTGATCATAAATTCATTGTAAATATTCACATCTTACATAAATGGAATGCAGCGAACGTAGCTTCCCTATTTACTGTATTGCTTATAAATTTAATAACTTAAAAGGAGGTATTGTGTGGCAGGTCTTTCTTTGTTTGATTTTAAAATTTTCACATCCAATTGTCGCAAAAATGCTTAAGTACTGCCTAAGTGTCTATAATAAGTTTAATAATTAACACTTTACTTTACTAAATATATTTCGATAAAACTTTTAAAACCTGTACATATGGACGGAAACATATTGACATATTTGAGATTTTTTTGATCAATTTATCACAGTTTTTTATTTATCGCGAGTGAATTTGCTCTATGCGAAAATATACTTTAGATGCTCAAGCGATTTACTCATATCCGTGTATTTATCTATGATTGAAACTTGGCACATATAATATAACACTTCACTTAACATGTTCGTAGACTCCACAAGTTTTAGGCAACATTCGAATTTATTCATTAACGTGATCTCCTTCAAAACTAATACATTAATACGAACGCTTTTCTAACAATTCTACGCTTTCCTTTAAAATGCTCTTCAGTTTCAGTAATCACCCCTTCATTAAGAGGAATCTATTTTCTTTCTGGTGAGAATTTTTTTGAGATTCGCAAACAGATAATATACGCTGAGAGCTAAATTTTTGGAGAATACGATGAATGCAAAAGCAATTTGTAAGTAAAATTCATGCAATTATGCCACTGTTTTAGTCGACTTGGAGCATAAATCGTACTCTTGGTGAAAGAGCATTTTCTTCTTCTTCATTTGGGGCCGTTTCTTTGCAATTTCGTCAATCAATAATTGACGCTGAAGCATTTTCGCCGATTGCACTCGGCCAACTGCCGATTTGCCTCTGGAGTTTAGCAATGAATCCATATTTGCTTCATGTTATCGTATACCGTATGAAAAACTCCTTTGTATTTCACCTGAAAAGTCTCAAACCACCCGCACTCTAAATCACCAAAACGTTGTTGTGTTTGATCAAAAGTGAGTAAACGCGATACCCATTTCGAATAGAACTTTTTTATGGGCAACTGTTCATGTAAGGTAATAAATACACTGCTTTCCGATAAGATTAAGGCGACAGGTATTTCGATTGGGCAAAAGAATTTTTTGCATTTGTTTTATGTTTTGCTGGAACAACTACCGAATTCGGGTGACAAGAACGATCATAACATCGTTGGTGTCCGTAGGTTCTCATTTAAAATCAGCAAATTATCGAAAATCGTTGTTTTAAACGAACAAGATTTGTGAGATTACATTTTTTAAGACGACTCTTGATCTCAATGGAATATTTTTTCATTAAAAAGCATTGTTCTAACAACATATGAAATTCAGATTTTTTCAATTATTTTGAAAATTACAAAACTAACCTCACTATAACAACAACTATAACTTGTAAACTAACGAACGGAATGTTATGAAATTTTTATACATTTCGTTTGACATTTAGTACTTTCTGAAAATTATACAAATTAGTTAATAATGACGACATTTATATATATTATCCTACGAACTTATTGAGTCATTCTTATTTAAGGATTAACAGTTAAGTTTTGAAAAAAGGCATAATTTCTTTTCAAACACACTTGCAACAATCTATAAAGCAGATATTTTTAAACAATTTTATAAAGATACTCTCCTTCGGATTAATTAAAACTTCATTCGCGATCGTTAAATAGTCAACGTGTTAACTATTATAAAATACTTTGAATTTTTTACTTATGCCCTTGAGTTAATCTGTGATATCTAGTATTTCTTTTCCAAAACTCCAAAACGAAGACGTTCATAATTATGACTAAACTCAGTAACTCACTTTGTCTGGATCTATCGATGCTTTATAGTTATCTATTTCTCCTTAATATATGTTTCTGTCATTTGCTAAAGCAATACTCTAAATAATAATCTGAATCTAAACTCTCTGTACACATTCGAAAATTATCAAGAATTTTTTAGAATTATACACTTAAAGAATAATTCGTTGATATAAACAAAAGTTCTGATGACTTAAAGATTCAATGTAGACTTTTTTTTTTACTTTTTACGTATTTGTGAAAGAGTGTTTTTTTTTTTTTTTTTTTTTTTTTTTTTTTTTTTTTTTTTTTTTTTTTTTAACTCTCTCCACTCTATTTAATATGTAGAACATATTTATGAGTTTATTTAAAGTGATCCCTTACTTTTTATTCACTTTAGTGTTAATTTAAAAAGTATAATTTAGACGCTTACTATTAGTTCATATATCAAATTTTAACTTCAATCTCCTGTAATTACTTTCGTGTTAATTGAAACAAAAAATAATAGCTTATGATATAATTCGTGAGCTTATAATACAAAAACACATTAAAATTCATCCTTAAATCTAAGTAAAACTTTCATCTTCTTAGAGTTGAAGTTTTTTTTAAAAATAAAATTCCAAATGAATAATTTTTGAGCTCTTGAACTAAACTTATACTTAAGAGAGTCAAACAATTATCTGCAAACATAACAGCACAAAGTGATGATGTTTACGGTGATTTATGCGGTTTTAATTTAAACTAATAATGCAAATATTATGTAAAATACAAAAGTGATGTCATAAACATATTCTCTGAGAGCTTTTGATTGCATCTCTTAGTCGTTTTTTATTTGAGTTCGAAACTTTTTTAATAAATTTTTCCTTTTCAATTGCAAATTCAAAGACATCCTATCAGAAGTGTTTATTAATTTCTTAAGGAAGACAATTGAAATCTCATTTTATATATATATATATATATATATGAGATAGAAACCTATATATATATATATATATATATATGTTATCGATTTTATATGTATTTGTGTAGATATATTTGATACTCATGCTAACTTTAATATTGAAATAAAGGAAAAAAAAAATGAAATAAATGAATGTAATGATGTTTGACAAATTTGGTTATAATGGACGTATTGGACGGGCATAAGGATCGCGTCTCAATAGAGCTAAGTATATACGACGGATATAAGAATCGCATCTCAATAGAGTCAAATATAAATTGACCTAAGCTGCTCAGCTATTCCCGTCAAAACTATCGTCCTATATCGCCTACTTAAATTAGAAGTCTAATTTGGGGTATGAATAGCTTGATTACTGTGCTAAGACTTTTTCTTCTTCTTAATGACCAAAAAAAAAGCAAACTTGATGAACGATGTGCTCGAGCTATCAATTTGAATTATCCATAAATACGAATTTTTATTTACTTACTTCATATAGTCAGTAGATACGAATAATTGAAATATAATTTTTATCGTTTTTCCATTTAAACCAAAACCGTTCCCATAACACAACGAATATGTATATGTTAAAGATGAGTACAAATTAAAGGAACAAAAGTAATTATTAATTGATTCATAATCCTAGTTTGGAGGACGAACACAAAAGTTTTCCTTTCCTAATAAAGGAAGAATACTTTGTGTATTGAGTTAAAAAACTTCTCCTCCTGTGTCAGGACCTTATAAGATTTTTTTTTTTTGTTGCCATTTTTAGAGCACTATTTCACATAACAAAATTTGCATGACAACAAGTTTTTCAATTTTTGTAACTTATTCTTTCAAACCTTTACACGTTTCTTTTTTTTTTTTTTTTTTTTTTAAAGTTTGATATAATATGAGTACGGATTCCATATGCCTTGTAAATCTTCGTCTTCAAAAATTTGATTTCATACCTCGGTGGAAGTTTTATTTTAAGATAAAGTAATGAATTACAGCTGTTTAAATGAATTTTTCAAACACATTTTGAAATCAAATCAATTACTGCCTGTTGAATGTGACCCCGGTGTCTACCTTCTAGATCTTGATGTTGCATACGACCAAACAAACAAATCAAAGTCAAGCATATTCAATAAGTGTTACGTTCACTTCTTAAGTAGTAGCTAAGTTAAATCGTATTGAATTCATAATAATCAACGACAGCATATTTATACTCGGCGAAGTAGGTATAGTTTCTTCAAAAAGATGACTTAAGATTTTATTATTCTAATGAAATTTTACTCATCATTAACTTGAGGATAGTTCTGATGCAATTAAAGTGAGTAAATAAATAATATCGAGCAGCAAAAATATCTTTAATATCAAATACCAAATAAAGTTTAAAATTCTTTATAATCCTTACCTTACTTTTTCTCATTTCGCACTTTTCATTGTCTTATCGAGAACTCATCGTGACAATCATTTACTACATTACGAGTATTTGCTAAAAGGGCTTCGATGGTCAAAGGTTTTCAATGATAACAATCTTCTATTGTCCATTATGGAAAATCGAAGGCCCCTTTTTGCAATCAATCTTTCTTACGCAGCAATTAATCTGAACATCAGGAATAAACAATGATTTGAAGCAAAAAAAAAAAAAAAAAAAAACAACTTTGATCGTAAATATAAATACATATATAACTATAATGTATTAAGGGTCATATATAAAAAGTAACCAGATAGTAGCAGATAAGGTGAATCTGAAGGTCAATAAAACCTGGATTAGCTTCCTTCTGTGTTCTCTGATCCCTAATAAAAAATACTTATTATTTGTAAACTTGTTGCTAAAAACGCTGTATGACTTTCATCTTTTTCGATACTCCCAATCAACGGTTGCGACTTATGGGCTAATTAACTCTTTTTGATCAGCTTTTATTGACGATCACAATGATCATGTTACGTTCATCAGAAGATATCAAAAGACTGATGAGGTATACTTGGATACCGTCTTATTCTTGATTCGTCATAAGAAAGACCTGGCGTAGTACAGTCTTTTGTCATATAAAATGCCAATAACAGACGTGACCAAAATAAGTACTGCTCCGTTAATTAGTGTGGTAACCGAATAAGTAAAGCGAAGTTTAATATATCAATTCGTGTATGAATATTTTGTTTTAAAAACAGAATTAGGCAAAGCGAAGTATTGGAAATATTAAGTGAAGGCTTTTTTTTTTTTGTAGAGACTATGCAACAATCGTAAGCTTGTACACAGTACAAAAACTTCCAAGGAAGGGACGGGATATCATTGCGGATGATTTGAGTTTTGCGTATCTTAACGCACCAATCACTGTGAAAGAAGATGGAAAAAAACTACATAACAAAGTTAAATTTCATAATAGAAGAATCGACATTTTAAAAAAAATCGTTAGTCATGCTCGGAACATAATTAGAAAATTTGCCCCGAAACTAATGTTCTTACTGAAATTGAATACCAAGCATGGTCCCTTGTAACTATTTACAATACAATTCACAATGTTCTTTAACAGTAAAAAAATTACAATATTATTGCCGAGCAAAGTCGACTATTAGAGACTCTATATCAATTCACTTAAAACAACTCTTAATCTATGTTCATTAAAACACATATCAAAAATTATTTGTTATTGACATATAAATGCTTATTTTTCAGAAGAACCTTTATATGCAGAAGAGTTCGAAAAATTGACTTATATAGTCTAAACTTAATACAATGGGTTAACATTTCAAACCACTATTTTGAAGAAATTTTCGCCGCAACATGTTGAAAATTTCTCTTTGTTGCCATAGAATGACTTATCCTTTCTTAAAAATGTCTGTGTTGCAATGAGCTAAAAAAATGGTTTTATCCTTTTTGAATTTGCTACATTCATTTATGAAATGAAAAAAAAACCGCAATTTTTTTCACAATTTTTTCAAAATATATCGTTAGACGGAAAGTGGTCGTGGAAATCATTCTATAATCCCATCCATTTTCAATAAAAGTCGACCTTTCATTAATATATTTCTAAAATAATGACTTAAACGTTAAACGTAAAGATACATGGAAAGGCATGAGACAGACTGATAGTGCAAGACGACACACAAGCTTGAATCCACTGTAAATAAATAATTCTGAATCGATCGATCGAATAAAAGCTAAATTCATTTCAAGCCCTTTATTGTGTTGTATGTGCATCCGCATATAATTTAATATAATATGCATAAAATGATGTAGGGGATAAAATGCTGAAAGTAAAATTGTAAAGGTAACTGGATAAAACTGGTTTGGCTGATCAGCGTTTTCCTCAAATGGTAAGCTGTAATGGACAAAATGTACAAAATCAAAACCCGATTAATTTAAAGGATATCAACTAAATACTATATATAAGAAAATCAAAAATTCTCGCTATTTTTTGATCGAAGTACATTTATTAATAGCATACAAAGAAAACAAAATTTTTTTTTTCGGAAAATAATATTTGCTTTTAAGTCATTTACGCGTGTAAAATAATACCATTAAAATCGTCAGCGCGCTTATATCAAAAATTCAAAAATTCATAATTCATAAATTACAATCTTTTTATCATTTTTCTAAATAAAAATTGATCCATAATTTTGTTAACATTATTAAGTTCCTTATTAGACATTAGAAGATTTCTAATATGATACGAAGTAATGCACTATGGGCTAAATAATCACTTATCTCTGTCTGGTACAATTTCCCAAAAATTTCTGCTTCAAACTTTTACAGCGGGCAAAGTAATATTGTAACGGTAGTTGTTCTTTCTTCAGCTCTCCAAAAAAAAGCTCAATGGATTCTATGATTCTCTGCAAATATTTTTCGTAAGATATGAAATATTACAATAATTTGGCAAAAAAAAAAAAGAAGAAATTTCCTATTATGCCTGTTTTGTCTTGTCTTGATACGCATAAACATTTCAAATGAAAAAATATGAATATTCAATTTTGTTGTTGCTTTTCATTGCTTGTCAAATCTATTTTTAATGTCTTTGGGCAAGCGCTTTATGTGGTGAAAAATACCTTTCGATATTTCTCGGCATTAGTCCAACCATAGATTTCGATGTTTTTGAAATCCACCTATTGTCTTTATAATTTTGAAAACTGTTACAAACGTTATTTTTTTTTTTTTTATTTGTTTTTTAATGTTTCTGGTATAAGCGTTTGATTCCTCACTAATCCGAACTTCAAAGAAGTTTTACTGCGAAAGCCACAAAAGTAAGAGCTGAAAAGCCACTAGAACGGTGAATGCAAAAAAATTTAATAAAAAACCTCAAATTACCAAACACATCGAGATCATCGATTCAATGCAAACTTTAGTTTCACGTAAAGCAAGCTTCTACAAACTATTAAAGCAGTTTATGATGATGATCAGTATAAACCATAGATTTAATGTATCCAACTTAATCCTCACAAGGAATTCGTGTAGTAGAAGTATAGTATAATGCCACGCCCCATTTTGTAAAATGTGTTTAGGTAATGTTAGATACATACCATACCTGTCTTTTCTTTTGAAGAGATCACGAAGTGAAATCTGTTTTTGATGTGAAATTAATGTTTTGTTCTGATGGAAGAAGTGGTGGCTAGCGGTAGTCAATGCTTTGTATCATTTTTTACCAAAAAAAAAAAAAAAACCGGCCGAAACCGAAAAATAATATTCTAATAGATTTCTTCCATCTGTGCTAAGGATACTAAAACTCCATAAAATTTGTTTTGATGTTAACTTTTCACCTTTTGGTCTTGACTTGACAACTTGATGCACCCTTTCCTTTAAAAGATGCTCTATTTTCTTTATGTTCATTCTTTAAACTCTTTAAAAAGTTTAAGAGAGACCGGTATATTCGATTTTATGGCGACAATGCCAAAAAAGTAGGTTCGAACCTCTTGTAGTAGGATGGGAATAACACAAAAAGCCCGATATTTGAGTATGCGATAATTTAAGGGCGAATTTTAAGGTGAATTTTCATCTACTGAAACGAAATGAAATCGAGCTATTTTTGAAGAGATTAACAAAGAACAATGAAAAGCAGCTCACATACGGCAATAATATGCAAGAAGAAGCGTAATCTAAGATGAATAAAGCGGCATCAACAATCGCAAAACGTGGATTGATGCCACGTTGGGTAATATTTTATGTTTGGTGGGATTGGATGTGAACTGTCTATCACGAGTTGTTCTAACGAGGTCGAAAGAGTGATTCCACCTTCTATTGTGAATGACTAATGCAACTAAAACAAGCAATTGAGGTAAAGCATTTAGAAATATTGCCCCATACGATTACAGTCTTTTGCGCTCTCTGCAGAAGTGCAGAAATTGACTTAAAATAATTTAAAATAATTTTACCCAGATATCCGGAAATTTTACAACGATAGCATAATCGTTTTACCGCATAAATGGCAAAATTTGCCGATTGAAATGGTACATGCTAGGTTTAATACAGTTCACATAAACTATAAGAAAAATGTGCCTGAAATTTTAATAGAAAAGTCACGAACTTTTCCCGTAATCTATCGTTTCATTCATTACAAGTTGTAAAAAGCCAAAAATTTCATTTTGAACTTTAACATAAGCATACATTTCAAACATTTCTAAAACTGAACACACACATTTTCCACCAGATCCGTTACCATGGAAATGGCATTGAAAGACTAACACTTGCAAGAGCTTTTAATCTCGAGAAAGTCACATTTGCACATAAGTATACTGATTCATCCATTAAATTCATGCTCATATAGAAAGAAATTTACGTTTAACTGACATTACTCTTTATTTTTTGACAATAGTGTATTCAATCTTTACATAGCCTCCCCCTATATATACTTCATCGGGGGATGGAAGTGCATATATTTTGCTATTCGTAACTACAGACATCCGTTCAGTGGTGGGTAAACAAAAAAAAAGATTAATAAGTATAACAGTCGGCTTAACAAACAATTATGGCTAAGCTGCTCACATAAGCTTTCAAAAAAAAAAAAAAGAAGAAAATATAGAATATACATACACACACATATATAGAGAGAAACAGGATTAAAAGCAAGATTTCCATTATGTCCTTCAAAAAAAGATGAACGAAAGCCAAATCGTATTTTCGTTCAGCTTGATACAATTTTCTAAAACGTCGAAATCAATTAAAATTATAAACATACATACAAACACGTGTGTCTCATGAAAGCTAATTGTTAGAAAATAAAATTTTACCTATAGCAACGAAAACAACAACGAGAAAAACAATATCAGAAAACAACAACAAATATAATAATAAATAAATAAATCATGCTTACAAATAAAAAAACACAACAACAGCCACTGATAACTAACTAGCTTAACTAAATTAAAAACAAAACAAACTCATGCATGCCTACAAACGAGTACGTACAGTACGACGACGGTGTCAACGACGACACAGTATAAAAGAATGAATAAACAAAAAAACAAAAAAGAAATAGAAAAGAAAATAAGGAGAGAAGAAAAAAAACGCAAAAATAGTTGCTGACGTCAACATAATTATTTCCGTTCGTTAGACGCCATATTGTTATGGTTTTTAAGAAATCAAAGTCAATCTGCACAAGTATTCAAAATAAATACGTATATACGCTAGTATACATACATAAAATCTATATATGAATGTGTCTAGCTATATATAAATGAGTGGATTAATTTAATTCTTTATTGTAAATCTACAAAACTTTAGTATTAAAGAAAAAACTAAAATATTAATTGCAGTAGTTTTCCTTTTAAAAAATTCCTTTCAAAAAAAAAGTAATTAACATTAAAATTTTAAATAAAATAAGTTTTCAATGCACATTTATAGGCCATAAATTTTTCCTCTCTCTCACTACTCGTAAAAACATATCTTCATAGGTGTATGCATTTTTATAAATTATATATATATATATATATATAATATATATACATATGTATATATATAATTATATATATATATATACGAGCAATTCAATTCAATAACACTTAAGCCAAGGAAACGATTAAATAAACGAACAAGCATCGTAAAACACTTCGTGTCTTTGTTTATGATTAACGATAAACGCAATAGCAACAACAATACTGTAAAAATAAAATATAAAAACTGTAATCAATTACATTGAGGAAAAACGTAACAGAAAACATGCCACGCATGAATGTGTAAGCAAATGCATAAATAATTACAAATATATTTATATATATGTATATATATTTGTATGTAGTATTTGTATTAGTGCTTTAAATATACATAGTTAATGAGAAAAATGAAATTTGTAGAAAATCAAAAGCAAATACAACAACGAAATTTAACCTATGCAAAAACCCAAAAACATGTTTCCCACTCTTCTCTGTTACTGCTGCAGCACTACCACCATCACTCTTACCACCACCACCACCACCACCACCGCCGCCTTTAACTTCCACGGCGGTTTCATTTACTAAATACTCAACCACTCTTTTAATGCAATAATAAGTTTATGTTACTGCCGCTGCCGCTGCTACTACTGCTACTTTTGCCGCTGGTCAAATGTCTGACTATACACAACAACAGCAACAATAAAAACAACAATGACATGAGCAGCAAAAGTAGTATAATCACAAAATACGCGATAATGTAAAACCCATGAAAAAAGAACAAGAAACATTTCACTTTGCAGCCTATAACAAAATGAGATAAAAAAAACGGCAACTCTCAACGTGAAAGATCAGAAATTTTCTACTTTTTCAAATACTTTTTTCATGGCGAAATTTCTATTCTACATTAGATTTCTTTATAGAAAATGAAAATTTAAAGTTTCTAGTTTATATTTTATGTAAAAAACTTCATCTTTCATTAAGAAAAACTAGATAAATTTTTATTTGAAAATTAAGGTGTTTTTTTCTTTCGAGATACAAAAAGGCAAACATTTCTCAAGAGAATTTCAATATGGCCACAACAGCTGGTATCGTGGTAATTGTTGTTGTCAATCGTTCGTTATTTATACGAACTGAAAAGCAGATGCTAACTCACCAACGACTGCAAAGAGATACATCCATAAAAAGAGAAGAGCCATGATTAAAATAAGAGATATTTATTATAAAAAATGTCTCTGACAGAAATGTACGAAAATAACAGCAAACTGTTATTATAATAACAGTTGTAGTTGCTTATTCAATAGAGAAGCAATATGATTGTTTTCTACCTTACGCTTAACTCTCACTTTTTCGTTATGCATTTTGGTTTGTTTTCTCTCTCTTTGCCGTTGGCTCTCTTTCTCTCTCAATTTCATTTAACTAAGTTAAATGTCAACTAACGATCGTGTAGCAAATATTTAAGCATTTTGACATTTCTTTTTTATGCATTACTTCCTCTCTTTTGTTTTCTTTTTTGACTAATATTATTTTTAATTGCATTTTCAAGTTTTACTCAATTTTTCATTATTATCTTGTTTATCACGTTTTTCTTTATTGCTTGAAAAATTGATTTTACCGGAAATTTGCGTTTTCCTTAATTATGTTGTGTTCTTGTCCTTCTTTTCTGTGTTTTATTCTTATTTATTACTTCATTTTAAACGCCATTTTATGTATGTTGCTATTGCAATAGCATGTCAGCTGTTGCTTTTCGTAATTTTATTGATTTTCTCCCTCTTTATCTCATTTTCGTATCTCATATGTATATATATATATATATATCTCATATATATATATATATAATATTGTATGTTTATATATTATACTTATACTTGGGTAAACGTGCTTGGTTTGTGTTTTTCTATTTATTTTTCTACTGACATAGTCGTGTTTTTTCGTTCGTTCGTTTTTCTTCTTCTTGTTCTTGTATTGTTTAGGAAAGTACCCAAGCTCTCTACTATTCATGCCATTGTGTTCGTCCTTGATTTTAAAGGATAAACTACTTATTTCGTTATCATTATTATTAATTTAATCATGATGGTCGAATTGTTGCGTTTATTATTAATATTTCTTTTTTTGCTACAATTGTTTGCTATTTTTCTACGATATTGCGGCCACTTAAACGTATACGTGATAAAATAATTTAAGTAAATTTGGGAATAACGTTTAGGGATTTTTGTTGTTATTGTTAATAAATTTTTTAATTTTATATCATAAGAAACTAAATTAAAATTTTATTTTGAAAAATTTGTAATAAAAAATCTGAAGTTTTCTAATGAATTTTCAAGATTTAGTTAAATAAATTTATATATTCGATATGTACTCGAACGCATCGTACAAATTGTATATTATTGATAGGTTTCAAAAGGTAAAAAAAAGTTTAGCCATGTGTGTCGGGTTGTCGATTGTTGACGATTTGATCGCGATTCTGATTTCAAAAATTTTATTGTTTATTTATTGTATCAGCCAGACTTTGGTTACTTATGCCAGCTAAAAAAATGCGAGTATAGATCATAGAAATATTCAACGTACAAGCGCTAATTAATATCAGCAGCAGTATTTGCAATATTCCAAGTAACGCTTAGGTCAACATAAGCCTAACCAACAAAAAAACTCATTCCCTGAAAGCAGCAGCACTCTTGCAAGGATGTGTGGTGCCAACATTCGTTTATTCGTCAGCTACACGACTACTTATTCGTTTTCGGAGAAATGCTCTATTAATGCATTAACAATATTTTATTTGGCTAACGACTCATAGACTTACTGCCGTAGTGGTCATATTGTTTAAACAGGTTATTGTCAAATATTTCAAATATTATTCCAATCTATGTAGTAATGTATTGCTTTACAATCGTTTGGCTGTGCGGTTCGGCTGAGGTTCCTGCTTAATCAGTAACGTAGTTAATAATTTTCAAGAAATAAATGCACGAATAGTACGTTTTATTTATAGGAGTATTTCTGTGTTTTGATTTTGATGCTTTATATTAGGTTTGGGGAAAAGGTAATCCATTATTTTCCAATTCGAAATGTTAAATAAAGTCCTGAAGTTCTTATAAGATTGGATGGATTACCTTTTCCCCAAACTAATAGTTATGCCTGCAGATGCTTTAAATTTCATATACAAATTATCCCGTAACTGGCACTAAACGTGCCTGTTCGTTGTGCTATATTATTTATCTTAATAGCTATGATATATATATATATATATATATATATATATTTTTTTTTTTTGAAGGATAAAACTCACTAAAATAGTCAGGATAAAACGCTTGAAGGAAAAATAACGTGAGCTTATCATGTCTGTATTCAAGGTATTTCCCTGATCGAAGCGGACATTTTTAAGTGATTAATTTTATTATTGAATCGATCATGGCATTCTCCTTAAAATATATTTCTTTTTCTGAAATTTTAGCAACATTTTTCAAAAATTATGTATATATATGTCGTTCCGATGTTCCATTAGCAACTACTACCGGCCAAGAAATATAATATTCACTGAACTAACCAAAATTTGTGGTACACATAAAATTGCAACTTCTGGTCAACGTACATAACCTAATAAATGCTTTCAATGTATAGTTTCAAATTCTCTTCGTCTTTAACTCAACGTTCGTAATGCGCATATGAGCATTTCATACATGTCCCGCTGTCTTCGAAACGCGGACGTAGATGCTTCTCAAAGGATCATTTATCACGTAATGTCTTTGCGCAAACATGACCATTATTTTTTTCTCTATAATGTCTACATCAATATGATGCTATTATGTATCGTCCAAAATTATTCGCTAAAAAAAGTAAGAAATGACGGCAGAAAGTAAAGATAAATTAAATCTTAATTCATGTCCTCTTTGCTGGACACTTGATACAAAAGCTTATATTTTCCCTCCTCGCTCTAATGTACTGTAATGATGTAAATCTAATAAAGGTCTTGCAATAAATCTTTGCTAATATACTTAACAGGCGTAAAGATTTCGTGTTCTTCCTCCATCAGAAGATGAATGAATCACTTTTACCAGAATTGAATAAATTTATAAATTTATTATAATCTGGACTTAGATCATTTTTTCATTTCAATTCTTTATCATCTAAAGCAAATTTTTTGATCATTTGAATCATTCTAAACCTTTTTGGAAAATCAAAAATATTTTCTTTTTGCTTTTGTTTTGAATGCTTCGAATCGTTTACAACACATGAAGGAAATTTCATTATCAGAAAAATACTTTTTTCTTAAAATTAAGAGTTTTTTTTCGTAAACGAAACAAAAAAAGTATTTCTGTCAAAACAATTCAACAAAAAAAAAGGTTGTAGCGTAATCTCTGCCCTAATGTTTGCTAACTTTTCTAATCCACAAATCAAATGTCTTTCGAGAGTATTTATATCTATTTGAAAATGTTTCTAAACAAAAAAAAAAACATCAAAATGTAGCCTCATTAAGATGATCTTGAAGTGGATATAAGGCCGGGATCAATGCTTTTGACAAGAAACTAAAAGTGTATGATATTCTTGGAGTTGATTATGAATTCAACTATAGAACTATATATATTGTGGCCGTTTTTTTAATCAAGTTGCTTCGCATATAATGTAAAAGGTACGATTTCGTCTTTGATAGATGCAGCAAAACGGATACTTTCGAGCAAAAAATCTTCGAAGAAGGAAAATGTGAACGAAAATTTGAACGTGGAAGGACTTTTTTTTATGGTTCAGAGATTGCAGATTGATAGAAAAAGAACAATAAAAAATGTTTTCAAACAGAAAAACATGTTTGCAATACATTCCGAAAGTTTAAAACCCGGTTTTCCCGAAACATATTTTTTGAAAAGGGCACGTATCATAACTCGAACAATTTGCATTCTTTACAAGTCGAATTTTTGATAAATTAATTTAAATATTTTTTTTTATTAATAATAATAAGTATCGGTTTTTAATGCAAAAATTGACGCAAACACACGAAAGTTAATATTTTTAAAATCTGGCTTCTGTTTTACGAAATATAAAGAAACATAGACGAGAAGTTTTTTTTTTTTTTTTTTTTTTTTTTTTTTTTTTTTTTTTTTTTTTTTTTTTTTTTTTTTTTTTTTTT
>KK351069.1:1061770-1073059 GCA_000671755.1 Glossina brevipalpis | reverse complement strand
TTTTTTTTTTTTTTTTTTTTTTTTTTTTTTTTTTTTTTTTTTTTTTTTTTTTTTTTTTTTTTTTTTTTTTTATATGATAAAATGCCTCTGGCTTTTTCTCTATTCTTTAATATTTTTCAGAAATAATTTCTTTTTTAATACTGCAATGTACACATTACTACCACTTAAAATATTATTATTATTCTATTATGGTTTCTGCAATTTCAAAAAAATTGTCAAAAAAAAAAGAAACGCTTTTACAATGGTTTCGCCCCTTTAAGAATAACACACACATATATATATCTCAGCTTATTTACAATTTTTAAATATTTGATTTCTTCTACAAAAAAAGTGTCAGTGTGTGTACTGCGATTTTTCTAAACATATTCTACAAATTATTGTGTAGTTTATTTCAATTCTTAAATAATGAATTTTTAACTTTTTTCTTCTAATATCATAGATAGATAACGATTTAAAACAGAGAGTTATCCAACGTTAGGCTCGGATAGAAGAAAGCCAGAGTTGTAAATAAAATCAAAAATGTCCGCATTAATTCATCAATAAAAGGCAGACAGATAAACGAAAGAACAGTTAAATTCGACTTGAATCGATTTCTCATACGTTCATCATCGAAAAAGAAAAGAAAAATATTTCATAAATAATCATTTAAATAATTTTTACTTTTATTAAGTGTTTATTGATTAAATAAATAAATATTTTAAAAAAATTTCAAAAATTTCGTCTAAAAGTTGAACAATAGTGACGATTTTTTATGTCATAATCATGTTGATGACCACAATAATGGTAAAATTTAATTAAATACATTTCGAAACGTTTCCACTCAGGTAGCACTTTATAACACTTTTAGCCTGCATCGCTTGGTATCTGCTTGCGAATCTCAAAAATATGTTCACCGAAAATAAAAATGAGTCTAATGAAGAAGTAATCGTTGGAACTGAAGTGTATTTTAAGAGCTGTGAAGTAATGATTATGAAATTCTGATATATCTGGTCAGTAGCGGTGACATCTATATTTTACAAACTTATTGAATGATGTTGTTGGTGAGTCTTGGTTACTACCGCTTATCCTATTGTAATCCAAGAAAATTTATTTCTTTGGTCTAAATAATTTATAATACAAATGAATATGTTTGCGATTCTTAAAATTCCTTGGTTATGTTTGAAAATTACTTAAATGAAAACACTTAGAATTATCAAAAAAATAACATCTTATATATCATTTTTGATAATTTTGAACTGTGATTGGTTTAACTAGTTTTTAGATATGGTCAAGGATCAATTTGATAATGATAATCAATAATATAAGATCAAAAAGAGATTATAGCCTTATATAATGAGAGAAAACTTATCAGTGTGTTAGCTGTGTTAGAGCGAAGTCACGAATTAATTTTACTTATGGAGTAGAAACATTTTTGATTAGTTATACTTTTTTCATGGCAAAAATAGTAAACACAAGAAAGGGGCTGAATAAATTCCGTCATATCCATGGATGAAGAATATTTCTGGTTGTTTGCTAATCAAATCAGGTGCGGTCCGGGACTACAATTATGAAATTACCGTTACACTTTTCGACACTTTATAAAGAGTTAGCAAAGCCAACATACGTATATAAAAGTTAAGAAATTCAAGAATAAAAAACCATCCACATCTGCTTTTACCAACTTATGCGTTCACTTTACCGAAAAATGAAAACCATTTACTTCTTATGAAATCATACAAAGAAGCTTTTATATTTTAAAATAATTTTTTATAATTTATATACATATATCCGATCCATTTCCTAAGTATTTTAGTAGTCAACTCATTGATTGTTTCGTTTTAAATATGTTAGTTATGAAATAAAGGATAAAAATAGTACATCGTTAAGCGGATGGCGTTTAGGTCATAAAAAGACTGGAAACTATATAAAAAGCCCGTGTGTGTTTTATGTCAGTTTTTGAGATAAAGAAACCCACATCAAACACTAGAACGCATCGTAGCTTGCAGTTGCACGACCATAGTGGTATTCGTAGAGCTATCTGCTATAAAAATTTTTAAAACTTAACTTAAAATATTCCTTAATTTTAGGCAAAGAAGAAATTTCAAATTATTTATGCCAATCTCTCTCTCTCTCTCGTTCCCTCTCTCTCGTTCCATCTCTCTCTCTCTATCTCTCTCTCTGCCTCTCTCTCTTTCTCTCTATCTCTCTGCCTCTCTCTCTCTCTCTCTCTCCCGCGTACGCAATGGCAGCCTGTCATCTATCATAATCAGGTATCGAATTGCGTTTTACGATTGCACTTCAACTGCATCGACTTCAAGCATGACTCTGTCGACCTTCTTCCTGAATGTTATCAACACCACCTCCGTTTTGTGTTCCGCTAGGTTCAGCCCAAGTCGTGAGAGCTTCGGACGTACTATGTCAATAGTTTTGTTTTCCACCTTCACTATGTCATGTAGCTGCTTCCTTGTCACAAGCATGGTAATGTTGTCTGCATATCCCACGATGATGCTTTTCTTAAGAATTGTCAAGTAAAATGTTGTTGTACATGACGCTCCACGGCCCGAGCAATGACCCTTGTGACACTTCTCCCGTAATGATACGTTCCTTATGTCCTGTCTCTGTTGTATATAGGAGTTTTCTATCCTTGAAGTAATTGGCCAGAGTGTTTACTAGGTAATGTGGTAGGCTATGTTTTTCCATTGCGGCGATTATATGTTGCCGAGTTGAAGGTTGACGGCGTTATTGATATCCAGTGTAACCATCCGGCAGTACTCTTTATTCCCGCCTTTTCAGGGATCCCGTACTATTGCTACGGCCGCTGTCGAAATTACTGTTTTGATGGCATCTATGGTGCCTGTTTTTTTTTCTGAATCCGAATTGATAGTTCGATACACCATCATTGCTTTCTAAATTCTCCTCTATGCAAATAATTCTTTCGTAAACTTTACCCATTGCATCGATCAGACATATTGTTTTGTAAGCTGTGGGATCACTGGCTGACTTGTACGGTTTTGGAAGTAGGACTAGTCTTTCCCGTTTCCATCTATTCGGAAAAATTTGCTCCGTCAGTTGACCATATTTGTGACCATCTCGGGCTGTGTTAAAATCGCTAACTTTATTGCTTGGTTCGGGATGCCATCTGCTTACGGCGCCTTTTTTTCGTTAATCACCTTTGATATTGCAGGTACTTCGTCCACCGACGTTAGTTTAACGCTGCTTTCGTTCCCTATGCTACGTCTATATCGAAAACAGCGCGGCGACGATTTTTCCCACAAGCGTTGGCCATGTCGGCTGGCTCCTAGGTTTCAATCTCTTCATTGTAATATTGTAGGCAAGTCCCCAGGGATCGCTATTTATCTCTTCCAAGAGCTTATCGAACGCCTTCTTTTTGCTTATGTTTATGGCTTTTTTGAGTTGCCTCCATTTCTCCTTGTACGTCAGCTGATGTACGAGATGGCTGCTTGTCTAGGCTTGTTAATCCTTTCGTCGCGGACTATCTCGCAGATTATGGCTTAATGATCGCTATGTGTATACATATTGCTCAACTGCCAGTTTGCCTTTGCCGCGAGTGTAGCGTTCACAAAGATCACATCGATTACGGATCCGCGGCCGTTTCTACTAAAGTTGTGCTGCTTCCTCTTATTAAGAACCACCAGGTCAAGAGAGGCTATTATTTCTAATATAACTCTTTCTTTACTATTCGTCCACTGACTGCCCCTCTCCGACACCTAGACCTTGAAGTTACCCGTAATAACTACAGAGCTTTTGTCCTTGTATCTGTGTAGTGCGCAAGAATCATAGTCTCAAATTCCACTTGATTCACGCTAGGTGGAAAGTAGCAGCTATAGATATAGAAGCTTTCTTGCTTTTCTCGACAAATCCAGTGCCTAGTTCGAATCCGTTTTTATTGAGTATGGTTCGCAAAGGACTGCAATGTCAATATCTAGTTCTCTGACATTTTGGGTCAGCAACTCTTGTGCTGTCCGGCAGTGATTGAGGTTTAATTGGAATCACTTCATACCTCGTTTCTAGTTGCGTCGCCATGATTGCTCATAGGACACCTTTTGCCTGCAAGAGAGTGCTTGTGAGCCTTTCCTTGCTCCCTGCATATAGCGAAGCAGAAATTATTATTGCAATCTCTAGAACGGTGGCATTCTTCACTGCATTTTAAGCAGCACTTGCTTCTATGTTTTTGTCCTTTACATTTTCTGGCAATGTGCTCGGTTTCCAAGCAGCGGTAACATTTCACCAATGTTCTATGCTCCTTTAAACGGCAGATCGCACAGCACCAACACTAAGCAGCGTGTTAGCTTCTTCTTGCGGCAGGCTGATTATTGCCGTTTGCGTACCGCCGTAGGCCTTTCTCATGCTGACTATTTCTGCGGTAACCAACCCATATTGATTCTTGATGGCTTCGCATATATATCCTCCTTAATGGTGATTTCATCAATGTCCCTGCACGCGACTGTGCAGCATTGTTTCGGGCTTCTGATTGCCGCCTGGTCTCCTAGTAGGGAGCTAATTGTTGTTTTAAACCTTTCCCTCTTTTCGCCGTGTTTTATATTGAGTTAGAGCAGCAAGTCATCTTTCTGTATTCGCCCGATTTTCTGAACCGCCTCGCCAAACTGTTTCAACTTAGGCTCGCTTTTCACTCTCTGTAGCATATCCGCGTATGAAAGCTTGCCTATCGCAACTATAACAATAACGTCTGACTTAACTCTACGAACTTGCGGCGGACGATCTTTCTTCTTTTTAGCCACCACTTGCCGCCAGTTGGTGTCCCTCGAAGCGCTCTGGCCGTCGCTTTGGATCTCGCTAGGTTGGCTTACCGCACTGGATGTGGAAGCTACATTAGGGGCTCTTGGTTGCTGGTATCCCCACTTCTCCTGATTGTTACCTCTTGCGTTTTGAATTTTCAGCCATATTTTCGACTTCAACTCTAGCCCTAACCGGTTGCAACTTGATTCTTGCTGGTGGGGAGGTTTGCGACGCCTTCTCAGTGCATGCTTTCATCTTGTCTTCTACGTTCTTAAGTTCTAACGCGCATTCCTCGTACGCAATCCTTATACTCTCAATAGTATCCGTTATTGGTTGATGGATTGGTCTCCTTTTGCCCCACTCGAGCATGTTTAAGAGTGCTGTGATATGCTCTGCCAGTTTCTCGAATGGAGTGCGTTTCTTCGTTACGACTTTGGCAACGCTGGACCGTGTCGGCGGCGCTTGTCTCTGGGGCTGCGGCTGTGGCATTGATGGGCCTGCCGGTGATCTCGAAACTCTACTACTGAGGTTTGAGAGGGTTGTCCTCCCTTATGTCCATGTTATTGTTGTATGTTGTTGTTGGTAATTACTCTTATTACGAAAGGTGGCGAGTCACCCGTATTTGCCGTAGCTATACAGCATTGCTCTATAAGCGACTGAAGCTAGGCTTGACCGTCACACTATTTTTACGAAATTTCAGCAAAACACTTAAAATAAAGTAAAAGTATGGATTTTTACTCAATCGTCTCAATGAAATATCCAACAATTAAAAGCAGATGTATCAGCGACACTTGTTTGGACTACTTTTCTAGCACAATTTCCCTGTAGGAATATATAATATATGCGATAAATTTCAAATTATTATCTGTCTTGAGTTCACTATAACTCTTTAACTACTGGACTGCAAACAGCATTTTACTTGCCCTGAGAAATGAAATGAAGAATATTTTCAATTAAATCGCACACGTAATTATGATCAATTATAATCGAAATTTTATACCCTACACTCTTTGTGGTATATTCCATATTGAGTTTGTGCGGATGTATGTAGCAATCAGAAGTGTTGAGCGAAGATTCACGTTTTATTATATCCATCGAATGAAAATCATTTCCTCAAGTCTGATGTGTGTCGATGCATTTATTTATTGAGATAATTTGATATTTATTTTGATTCAAGGACAAACAATATTGAAAATGAATTCAAACCATATTTGAAACAATTCTTTGTATGAAACAAAATTCCAGTTTCTTACATTTCTCGTTAAAGTTCGGTAGAAACCAATATATTGGCACACAAAATAAATGTAAGAAATTTGGGACGGTTGGAAGCATTTATTGGATCACCTCCCATATTAACGTTCATATGAAAGTTTCGCTTTTATAGGATAGAATGGTCTAATTTTTAATATTTTATGAAGAAAATGAATTTTTAATAGTAATTTGATATGAAAACGAACTTGAACCACGTAAATCTATTGTTTGGATCTCGCATCGCATATAAGATGCCGAAGACTAATTTTTAATATTTTATGACAGAAATAGTTAAAAAATAAGAAAATCTTTAATAGGACAGTTAAATTTGCTAAATTTGGATTAAGTCAATTTACGTTTAAGACCCTCGTCCCTATAAGAGCTTACATGAAAAACATACTTTTACATGGAATTAAGGTATAATTTTTGATATTTTATTACGAAAGTCAATTAAAAATTGTAGTAGGCGAAGAGGGGGTGCAGTATTTAATAGTCGGCCTTATCGGCGACTGTAATATTTTTATTTGTTTTTATTAATTAATGAAATTGAAATAAACTAAAGCATTTTGTGTGATTTTTTAAAGGATTTCACATAATGAACGAATCTATAATTCATATGGTTCATTCATACTTAATCGTTTCTGTTATCAGTAATCTGTCTCTGTTATCTATTTTTAATTTCATTACTCTCTTCTCATTATCTATTATTCACCTTAACATCTATTATAATGTAGTTTACAGGCAAAATTAATCCTTATGTTTCATTCTCAAGTTTCCACTGCATGTTATCTCATACTTCTCTCTCTTTAATATTCTTAATCGTTCCTGCTAATCTTAAGCCATCGATATGATAATTGCGTATCTTTTGAACAACTGTTGTTAAGAAATAAAGAAATGAATACATTAAATGCTTCATTTTCGTTCTTTTATTACATTTATTAATCAATTTTACGCTTTAATTGATGTTTCTAGGCTATCGTCGTCAAATGACTATCAGTTTACGCAATCCATAGTTCCATAATCTCTGTTATTTTATTATAATAATTTGTCTACGATAATGATTTGAAATTTTAAATTTCCTATTAATTTAAATTAAATAGATCTATTTTTGTGGACCCTTCCCCATATAAAGATACTCAAGAAAAATATATTAATTTTTGTTATACTATTAGGCAAATTGCTCTATAGGGCATTTAATAGTCAGATATAGCCGACTATTAAATTAATTAAATTGTTTGTTAAATTTAAGTGCTTAATGAAATTAAAAATTTTCACATCAAGTACCTTTTCTTAATAGGTTCCCCGGTAAATTTTGATATTACTAAGTTACATTGAAAAAATTTTCACTTTTAATTATCTGTTCTTACCAAAAGGTATATGTAAGATATACTTTGATCTAAAATCAAAGAGAATTTTCATTTTGTAAATTAATTTTTACAGATGTTTTTAGTAAAAAATTATCTTTTCGTTGAGAGAAACAATATAAATCATAAATGCTCATCGGGCATCATTTTCTTTATTCCGGATTAAGAGGTTTTCACTCACATTCATTTGCGGTTTGAGTTACAACTGCGAACACACAGCAAACGTCTTAGTTCTTTTTTTTTTTTTTTTGGCACATACGTTGACTTATTTAGCGCTCAAAAGAAGGCGTGTTTTGTCTACCGATATAGTTCAAGTCTAAAAGGTGAATGGATAAGTTACGATATTACCCAATACGATATAATGGATATGGTTAAGACTTCTCTTGAAAACCTATAAAAAGTAATTCACAGATCAATATAAGCGCCGACTTGTACGCAGCACTGTGAATACAATATGTATCTAATTCCGTTGATCAGGATTAGGGAATTATTCGAGAAATTATTTGAAATTTTGAAACATTGAAAAGATTACCGAAAGGAATTTAGTGACGATTCCATATCATACCGAGTAGTTTACATATGATAGAAATCATAATCACCGCAAGAACATGGCAAGAAAATGCAAGAAAATCTGGATGTCGTACCAAGTTCGTTGTTAATAAATAAATTGAAAGAATCGCTGCTAGGAAAGCCGGCGAAAAAACAAGAAATACTATATAAACAAATGCAGACTTAAGCATGACATGAAATGCGAAATTTTCCAATAATCCTTAACGAAAGACAATGTCGCTATGATACCGGCTAAAACCATTCTGTACTTCAGCCATGATTTACTGAGACTTTTTCTGCGAAGCTGAGAAGGAAAATGAAATTTGTGAGCCGATGAAAAAAGCCCTAACGTCAGAGGTTTGCAAGCTAAAAATAGCGTATCGAAAGGAGACGTTCTACTCTGAATGGGGGAATGGTATTAAGGCACTTGCAACAACAAAGATTCACCAATTATTAGAATTTGAAAGACTGGAACACATTTTTTAAGAAAAATCTCCCTCAGTAGCGAAACTTGTTTTCAAACTTACTCATGTTTGAGAAGCAGAGAAATCAAATTTAGACTCAAAGACAATATTCCAAAATGTTTATAATCAAATCAATAAAGAAAGAGTTACAATAAATTGAGAATTGCAATTAGACTAATTTATTAAATGATATACGGTCTACGACATGCCAAAAGTGTTCTCTTCTCGATAGCAGAGTAATTTAGCATTTAAGCTTGTGTTCCTTGCACTCTTCAATTTTCCTTTTACGTTTGGAAAAGATCACCAACATTTCAAATAACCTAAAGTAAAATTAAAATATAAAAAAAATGAAACTTTGATTTCTATACTACTACACCAGGTAATCTCTTGAAAAAAAAAGAAGAAAAACGCGTACTCAATGCGTTCTAATTTTCTGTCAAAAAATTACGTTTACCGTTACTATCATTAATCAACTAATGTACAGTTATTAGGTTCTTTCTTATTTGAGTGTCTGTGTTAACGCAATGGATTATGGCGCTTGATGACCAAGATACTCTCAATACGTTTCTTAGTGACACTTCGCCATCATCATCGACCAGCGCGTTTTATGACTAAATGACAACATCAGCGCACAATCCTTTATTATTTGAAATTATAACGATTGTCGTCATATCTATTTTGGGGGTTAAAAGAAATATTTTTACCAGAAAGCTATAAGTTTTTAAGGAAAAGTTCACCAGTAAATACTCAATTCTCAGTAAAAGTTTTTTATTATAATAAATGAAATGTGTGTGTGTGAATGTGTGTGTGTGTGTGTGTGTTCATTTGTCGTAAACTGTTTGGAAATTGAGTGCTGAACACATCTCATTAATCTAATAAACGAAAACAATTTTATAAACAATTTTCCTATAATATAATGAAAGCCAGTCTGCGGTTTATTAACCAGACAAACAAAAAAAAAATAAAAGAACCGGTAGACACCCAGACAACTAGACCAGACATAAAAGCGGATATATTTAATAATAATGAAAGGATAAAAATGAAAATAATATTTTGGTAAAGGATGTGCTTTAATTAAATTAAATGAAAAAAAAAATTTGAAATTTATTCACACACACTCTATACTCATTATGTTATCATATGTGATAAATGCATTTGCGTGATACTCTTTGATAGAGATTTAAATATTCCTTGATTGCTTTTTGATAATAAAAAAAAAAAAAATGATTTTTTATTCAATAGAAAAGGAATTAGAAAATTTAAAATCAACTTAAAGGACTAAGGACCAGGTACAGCACCAACAAACCAATGAAAACATTATAATCGGGCGAGGACAATCATTTGAAACCTTATAACGCTTCTACTGCTACAAATCAAAAAAAATTCTAATAAAATTAAAAAATTTTATAAAATATAATCGAAGAATAAAAGTTTTTTTTTTTTTTTTTTTTTTTTTTTTTTTTTTTTTTTTTTTTTTTTTTTTTTTTTTGAAGAACTAATTTATGAGATGGGATCTAATACGTAAACTGAGGTGACCCGCGAATTTTGTACAATTTTTTTTTTCTTGGGTGTAATCAAAGAGCTCTCATTCTACTATTTCTATCATAATATATCAAAAATTAATTCTTGTTGCCAGAAAGAAAGACATGCTTTTGAATGAAACGTCTTATATAGAAAAGAATCCATCAAATAGATCAATTTTGTCCGAAAGTTAAAGTTGAACTTAAAGTTGAACTTGAATGTTGAACATAAAATATCAAAACTTCGATCTTGTTATCGCACATTATGGTTTACTTTCTTATAAGAATGTTCTTATGGTAGGGAGTTGGATTGGATTGGGCTCAATAAATGACGCTTTTCCATTCAAAATTTTTATATACATTTATTGCGTGGTAAAAATTATTTCGATCCATTTTCCAATACATCGCTTTAGCAGTTTGTGATGGTGGAAATAAAGACATAAAGACGTCATATATATATATATATATATATACATATATATATATATATAAGTAACCGGAGATTTGTCAACACAGCCCAATCCATCGAAACATTAGTCAATTTGTGTCCGCATCGTAAAAAGTTATTCTTGATTGGAATTAATACTTTATTAGCCAAACTTTAGTCATTTGTAGATAACTTTATTTTTGCTACTTATTTCATAAGGTGTACGACGTGTGGTGCTAGTAAAACCGTATGATCAATGTGAAAAATGTGGTTGCGTTACGATATCCAAAGCACGAGTAGATGAACCATTAATATAGACCATAAAGTTGAATATCCATTTGCGGTCCCATTATGGACAATCAAATGGATATGTTGTATTATGTTTTCTTCTAATCAAATGAAATCATTACTAGAGTTAGTAATAACAACTGTGACGCAATTGGGAAAAAAATCGGTACAAAATATAAAAATTCTTGAGTTTTTCAATATGATGAAATTCATCCAATAATAATAATAAAACTCGCTTAGGAAATGTTTTATCACAATGGCATTCATTACTCCTTCTAATTAGCACTGGTTATACTCGATTATTTATTGTCTGGTTTAGCGAGGGGGTGGGGGGCTTCTATTCTTAAAACGATATCCAAAAAGTATATATTTTCTTGCACAAATCACCTCACAGTGCCAGGTGTGTTTCCCTTCTGGAATTCACATATATTAAATAAAAATGAGTGAAACCATTATAGTTGCCAACGATGGATAATAATTTATTCCAAACTGAACACTCAAGTACAAGTAAAGGAAGTTTGTTTAGACGGATCGAAAAGCTTAAATCAATTGAGAAAGTTATGTTGAAGCGATTGATATAATAAAAGTTAGAACATTTTTAAATGTTGCATATATATACACACACACGCACACACACACACACACACACACACACACACCCACACATACATACATACATACAAACTTAT
>KK351069.1:1049074-1061760 GCA_000671755.1 Glossina brevipalpis | reverse complement strand
TACATACATACATACATACACACACACATACATACACACACACACACACACACACATACATACATACATACATACATACATACACACACACATACATACACACACACACACACACACACATACATACATACATACATACATACATACATACATACATACATTCATACATGCATACAAACTTATTATACCTTTGTACTAGAGAAGTGATGTAACGTATAAACACATATATCTTTTGAAGGATGACTTTCGCACTTGCTAGTTAAGGCAGTAATTGTTAATGCAAACCTTTAATTAGATATTGCGTGATAAACTTTACTTTGTCGTTAAACAAGAAATAATGTTTAAATTTTGTTGTTATAAATTTATTTATATATATATATATATATATACTTTAGATCGAAAGACACTTTTATCGCTTTTATGGTATATGGATGATTGTAAGATAAAGAAACATCGTGAACATAATTGGCATTTATCACATATCATATGTGCAACAAAAAATGCATTTGAATGTCTACACACAATAGAATAACAAGCACAATGCAATATCTACAATGAAGAGAATCTGTTTATAACGATAGAAGGCATTCGGTAACGGAAATAACTACTCAGCTCAGGCTGGACGCTTCAAGTGAGATATTTCGGTATAAGTTGAATTAAAAAAAAGTGCGTAAATCTGTGAAGATAGATAAACTTAACCATTTTTATTCCCAAAAATTTCTTTTATTTCCTTCCGTTGCCAAAGTTTGCGGCTAAGATACGGCTACGAAAGTACTTTTCGCATCGTTTACGTTTTGACATAGTTTTATTGGCAGTATGTTCCCTGAGGACTACTTAAGGCTTTTAATTTTTGAATTTAACGAAAGAAAAAAAATTATAGCTTATCAAGAGTCTCATCCGCTTGAAGTTCAATGCATATTCATGTTGGAATGTAATGCTTATGATAATGCTAACTAAAAATAAGTAAGATATTCGGCTATGGCGAATCTTTATCTTAGAAAAAATGAGGAAAAACTAAATTGTAATAGGGCTTAGGCGTGGCAGTGAAAGAACTTTCAATGTTTGTGCCAAATTTCAAGTCAATATGTTCACTTTTGCGGCGAAAACAATATTTAACAGAGATATTATAAAAGCAGACAGATGGACAGACGGATATGCTTAAATCGTTTCTAAATTTGATACTAATCAAGAATATAATATATATTTTGTAGAGTCTCCGAAGTTTCGTTTTGATAGTTACAAACCAAATGACAAAAAGAAATATACCTTTCACCTTCGATGATGGTTATAAAAAAAGATCAGACAATAATCTTGTTGACTGCAATTCACTTGAAGAATTACACATGTATTAGTGCGTTTTTAATTTTTATGTCAAACTACTATTATGAACCACAATCTTCAATATGAATAATTAAAAATTAGTACTTTTTTTTTTATCATATATAAACATTTATTTTTCATGAGAACAAACCTTATATAGGATGGGATGCAAAAAATAGACGTACATGATTCAAATCTATTAATTTTCATGTCAAATTACTATCATGAATCTCATTTTTATATGACAAAATATTAAAAATTAAATATTTTTACCACACAAAAGTTTACTTTTCATAAGAAAGATTATTAAGGGGGGAAACGGGGGGAGAGGCGTTCAAAAAATACTTCCATGCGATCCAAATTTTTCACATTTATTTTATATGATTTCTGTTGATATTTGTTGGAAGAAAACTTCCTTCAAATTGGACTTATTTCGTAAAAAAATATTTCAAATCTTGCGACCTAAAAGATTGAATACAAGAATACATCGGTAGACACCAGACTTAGAAAATTATTCTGAATCGATTAATATAATAAAGCGTCAGTCTACCCTAAACCGTTCTAGTTGTTTCGCACAAATTTATAATATCCTGTAACACAAGTGGTGTATGCAATAAAAATGTTTTAATAAATTTATCGCAGCAAAAAAAAAAACCCTACGAGGTACACTGGAGAATATTGTTCTCATGATATTGTCAAAGATTCGGATGAGAAAAATTGAAAATTGTTGGAGTTATGATGCGTGTCATTTTCAAAACTCATGTTGCTAGAAAAATGTTTTTGAAAAATGTTTTGAAATGTCTTATAGACATGTTTTAATTTTTTTTCTTTTTTTTTTGCAATAAATTATTATTAATTCATTTCCATTAGTCTGCAATCTTAGGACCGTAAATATGCCCTTTTCATATTCAAATATACTTCCTCATGCTTTTTGTTCGAAAATGCGATTGTTCGAAAGTGTCTTTTTAACTACATCTGACGAAGATATAGTCGCGAGTTGCGTAATGACAGATAAAAAATGTATAATCTATTAAACGAATTGATTAATCCATCGATCAATTTTACAAAATTCATTTCAAATTTTAAATTTCTTGGTAGAATCATTGAAAGCTTTCAAATCGCTCATACAGTCTCTGATACCTGTGCTCAACGATCGTCTCAATGAAGCTACACTAACATATTTCTGTTTGGAAACAGTATCACAAGCGAATATAAATACTTTCTAAATGTATCTCTCTTCTTAGTATATTAGAAAAATTAGAAATTAACAGTTAAGACATTAAACTATAACTTGCCAAGATAAATTCATTTTGCATAGGCAGTCCTCGCGCAAGTACTTGAATAAAAGTCGAATTTTCAAAGAAAGAGACTTTTCTCAATGAATTTTTTTCACACATATTTTAGAAAGTTTGAAGCATCTATTAGGTCAATAAAAATAAATTTTTGCTTTTGAAAAATTAGCAGTGGGTTACTCCAGTTAACTTAAAAATGATCAATTGTGTCAATTTTTGAAATGCTCACGTCGCTGTAGCAGTATTTTTTTTTTTTTTTTTTTGATTAATTCTCTTAATTTTCGTTGCAGGTGTTTGCGAAGACTTTCTTGTATTCTAATCGGTTAAATGCTTTTTTTCTCGCTTTCTGTTTTCTAGTAAGAAACATTTTTATTTTATTAATAATACAATCAATAAATACATGCATATAAGATAATAAAAACTCACAAAAATATGTGCTTTTCTCTTTTTTTTTTCTTTTTTTTTTCTAATAAATTAAGCTTTTTATCTAATTTTAATTAATTTCAGCATAAACATATTCGGCTTCCATTTTCCTGCATGGTTAACAGCAGACTTAACGTTGATACATCCATATTGATAAAAAAAAATTTAATTATAATTCAACGAGAACTAATTGTCTACTAAATCTTGGTGAAATGTTATATTTTACAATATTTGTTTAGCAATAAAGATATGAAAGACGAAATCGACATGGACATAAGTCTCTTTCATATACATATATCATAAAAAATTTTCTTTTCCTAATTCTAGATAGTTTTATTTTCTTTCGTATATATCTTGTGTAAATCAAACTAGAGAGTCCAGGAATTATTATTGATTAACACTCGAGAGAAAAGAAGAGAAAATTAGTATGTTAACGTTTGAAGTAATAAATTCATTTTGGAATAATAGTAATTTTTATAAACGAAATCACGATGATATATACATAGTTTCCAAGTGTAAATGTGATCCTATCCTTGTCTAAAGGTTTATAGAGTTAACTATATTATAGAAACTATCTATCGAATTACTACACATTGCAACATTAAAAGCTATACGTGATAGCTTTACAATTAGCTTTTATTCATTGTCCAACACAATCTTGTATATTAACTTAGAAAGATTATTGTAAGGATAATGAATAATTGTAATTAGGATTTAGGGAATAATGAAAGAAATCTGTGAAATAGACGTTTGCTATATAAAGCTCTAAAATACTGATCCAGTTGATGATGGTAGAACATGTAAACATCTAAAAGCATTTCTTGAATTCAAACCAATATTTAAATAAAAAAAAAACGTTTTACACTACTAACACAGGAGTAAAGTTTGCCTACACAATAATGGCCTTGAAATTAAATAAAGAAATAAAAAAATATCGTATGTCGTAAGTCCTTAATTAGTATCATAATCGGACTAAGTTACGTTACGTTTCATTCATCCAAAAATAGCAAATAAAACGAAAGTTCATAATAGAAGCAAGCACATGTAAGCATGTGTGTAAGAAAAAATTGCCACTTATGTAGTAAAAAATAAGCATATTTTACTACCCATAGTGTATGCAGAAGTGTCAAATGACCTCGTTTTAAGCCAAATTAAAATATGAAGACTGAAATGAAATATAAAAAATAACCGAAAAAAAAACTACAGTCAAATAAATGACAAAACGACACAAACAACAAATTCGACACAACACAAAAAAAAAAAAACAAAAAATACAATAAAAAAAATTCTTCAACGGATATATAGAAAAAACCGAAACGATTTACTAAAGTAAGTCAAAATAAATATAAAAAAAATGCATGAAAACTTCTCTAGTGAGATGTGTAGGATGAAAGGGGTTAATAACGAAATAATAACAAAAGAATGGAGGAGAAAACAGCATTAAAGGCTAAAAACTATGTAATAATGGATGGGATCTAACGAATATACACATATAATATGCAGCAATAGAAATAACAAATAATGTAAACAGCAATCTCTTGTGAATGCATCTACGTATGTATATATTCGTTCAACGGCAAAAGAATGTCCTTGAAAATGAAAGGTATCGCAAAAGGATAGATTGACAAAAAATGCGAAGAAAAGAAAATTTTTGCTTAATGCGGAAAGAATTATAAGAAAAATGAGCGGAATAGATAAAGAGAGTAAAACTCTATTCTTCTTAGCCGGTCGTAGTTACTGAAAATAATTCTTTTTCTTTTTTATAAAAATTTAAACAATAACAACGAAAAATACGCAAGCAACAGAGTTAATATACAATATTTGTGCCGTACACATACGCATGTACAAACAATTGCTGAAATAAATGCCGTATTGCCGCTAATAGTAACAGCTGTTCATTGTATAGGCAGAAAACACGGAGAAGGAGAGAAGCATTGAAAACACACTTCGTATACACGAAGTTTGCAGAAGAGAACGAAACACAAAAAATACGAACAGAGAAGCACTATGCCAACTTGATTTTAATGAGACACAATAACAGTCAGCTATAGACGAGGCCGTCGGCTTCACCACTATCAAATAGCAATTGAAGAGTTTAGTTCTGTTTTCAACCCCGACGAAGTGGGTTTTATACGGCCGGTGTAATGTTTGAGGAATAATATTTGAGTAAAATTGCAACAACAAAATATAAGCAAAACATTTGTCATTTGTTTCTTTCTGCACGAAAAGCTAGAAAAGAGTAAACTGTTATTGAAAAGAGTAAACAAATGTTAGTAACAGCTTTAAAATACAAATTTAACAGAATTGAAAACTGCAAAATATTAAAAGAGCGTTCTCGCCTGCAAGAGCAGGGGAGTGTAGTATAAACGATTGGTTTTTTTTTTTTCGATTAATATTTTGTTCATATAGTTGCTGCTGTTCTTTTTACAGATTTTGTTTTATTGAGTTTTAACACAATGTTTTTGGTGATGAAGATTTGTTTTATATCTGTTAGTATCGCTAAGAATATTTGGGCGAGTGTGTGTGTGTCTATGAAATATAATTTAATTTTTAAAATTAATAATTCGGTTTACATTTTTCTGATCCTTAAATATATTTTATGGTTTTTTTCTTTTTTAAAAACAAAAAGCATTCAAAAAATTTAAGAAATTACAAAAAAAAAGCTTAAGAATAAATATTTTCTTTGCTTTTTAAAAAACTTTTCAACAAAGTAATTTAATATGAAATATGAACTGCAACGGGAGAAAAAAGAAATGCAAGGAGCGTTTTTATTATTTATTTTCTAATCAAAAGAAAAGAAAAAAGTTTTCTTGGTGTTTTCTTTTGTTTTTCTTAATACGAAGTTTTCTTGTTGTCATTGCTTGTTTTGCTTTAACTTATTTTTTCCCCCTTTTGCTGCTTTCGTATGTCTTCTCTCCTTATGTGTACGACTTTTAAATTGCTTTATCTATTGCTTATCATTTTTCGCTTTTTCTTTACCCAAAACTAAATGTCATCGACAATTTCCGTTTTGTTGGCGTTTCCTTTGACTATTAAAGCAGTAATATTAACAAAATATTATCTGTGGTTTCTTTTTGCTTTTTTTTTTTTGTTTTCAATCGAATATAAAGAGCAAAGCAAACAAAACAAACATGGCTACCATTCTTTATAAATATAACTGAACATACTCTCCGTTTGCGTTCTCTCACTCTCTGTGCCTTCTGCATGTTTCGTATTTGCATGCAAAATATAGTGATGAGTTGTTATGTTCAATGTTAAGGAAAAACATAAAACAGGAAAATGGTGTTTTTTTTTTCTTTACTAAGGAAATTCGTGTGTATAAGAGAATAAAAGAAAATAGAAAATATACATAACTCATAAAATATAAAATAATTAGAATTATTATAAAAAATAACAAAATATTTTGTAAAGAAAAAGGTGGTTATTACATTTCAGTTTATACCATAAAGGAGATTTCCGTAAAGTCTGCGAACAATTATTATATATGAGTATCATGATTAAATCAAATCATTGATCAAAAGTCCTTAAAAAATAATCAAATATTTGTATACAACATTTTGTGCATAAAAACAAGTGTTATTCATTAAACAGGCGAACGGCCTAACTGACCAACTACCACCCCTCGAGCACAACTTTCGTAAAACGTTACAACTAGAGGGAAAATATCAACAAAAACACACAACTTCCGCTGAACATTAAACAAAATAAAAACCATCTTTCCAATATTCATATACCATTGCATGGCTTATAATCAAGGATTAATTCATAGATACTCGTGCATGTATGTGTGGTAAGTGCTATTTTAAAATCATAAACAATTAACTGTTCAGTTATTGTTTCAGAGTGATTATGCAATTCTTATAAAGATGGAATATTTTTGGCTTTTTCTTTTAAGAAATTGCGTCTTCCATAAAAAGAAAATATTGACAATCTTTTATATATTTATATAAACATAAAAAGAAACATCCCATTTCCTACTTACATTTTAAACTTCCCGGCATTCGTTATTGCATCATACAATCAAGCCAATGGGAAAGTCTGATATAATGGAGTGGGATGATTGTTCTATTTAGCAGTGTTTGCTCTCATGAGTATAATGAAAATTATCGTTTCTTAAGTCCCGCCAAATAGTCTGCTAATATCATGTGTTATTGATTTCAAACAATCACTTGAAAATATATCAAGGAGGGTTAAATCAACCGGCACTACACGTCTGAATGAATGGTTTTTTTAGCTAGAAAAGTAGTTTAAAAAAATTACATTTTTTTTTTCGTTTTATAACCTTATGTATGGATAAAGTCGGCGGGTAGTAAGGTCTAAATATCCAATAAGATGATGATGAGTATTGGTTAATAAGTTATTTTTATTTGATGAAATTCAAAAATAAGCTCTTTCTCAGCTAAAATTAAAACTTTCACACGAACAATTAATGCAATTTTAACACGAGCACTTCGAATTGTCAAGTGTAGAATTTGCATAATTCAACCAAAGAGCTTTTTAGCGGGAAATTTGCTTTCGATATTTTCATGTTGAGTTCAACCCGTTGCCCTATGGACTGATGAGAAGTTCTTTCATGAGGACCAGAAACATTCATGTGGAGACAGTTATGTCCTCTTTGATTAGCAGGCCGGTCAGTATAGTTCATTCTGGCGTTAAAACCAGAAGAATGAAAGTCAAACTTTGGCTGATAAGAACTTATTAATTGAGAATAAAAAGTTTAAGAAAAATAGAATTCGGCAGTCTTGATGAAGGCAATTAGCTGTTGGAGGTGTGTTTCCTTGCGAGTCTAGATTGTTATAAATATTGAAGATATTAAAAGTTTTTCTGTTCTGATCGCATTTTTTACATGTAAAAATGAGATTCTCCCACGTATCAGATGAGACCACTGTGATCATGTTAAGATAAACCTTATTATAAAAATGATTGCATGTAAGTCTGCTGAGCACTTTAGTCTCCCATGTGATGAAAATGGTGTTAGACAGAAATTCAATGGTCAAAAAAGGATGAATCTTCTAAAAGAGACGATCTTCATTCGATCTTACTGTAACAAGATATTTGTTTTTCCAGTCTTGCCAAATGATATTCCGAATAAGACGGAAAACATCGTTAGGAGGATAATTGACGGAGAGAACACTTTCGTCAAACCGAGTTTCACGAGCGTGCAGATCAGCCATGTTTTTTAAGTGAAACCCATAATGAGTAGAAATCCAGATGGGATGACGCATCTCAAAACTGGAGTCATTTACCGTTTCAAGAATTTCAATTACATACATATTATGAGGATCATTTTTCTTGATACGGGTCAGAGCTGATTTGCTGTCAGAAAAGACAACAAGTTTTCTGGTACCATTAGCATTGACCAACAAAAAAAACTGCATATCTTATGGCCACGAGTTTTATAAATATACAGGAAAGTTCTTCTAGAATCCTAAATTTTCTAAGCCTTTCGAGACGACGTTTAAACACAGAAAAACGAGATACCCCTTGACCAACTGATAGCAGCACGAATCGTTCCTGGAAACTTCGCCTCCACTGGAGCTGATCATGTGGAAAAACAATATCTGATAATTTTGACTTTCAAGATTTCCTTTGCTGTCAGGAGCAGTTGCTTATCAGGGATTGGCAGTTCACCAACTATATTTTTTAGGATGGTCACCGATGTCGATGGGGATAGATCCGTACATTGTTTTAGTAATTTGTTTCGAAAGGTCTGCATTTTTCTAGTAATGTAGTCCGAAGAATTGCAAGTCGTGGAGAGGCCATATTCAATTTTCAAGGGGACTGCTATCATTGAGGAGACTCCCGGCTGAAGGCAAGTCATCAGTTTGGCAACGTTAAAACCGGATTGACAATCAGAGAGAACTTCAGAATAATGGTCTTGGACAGTAAGACTTAAGTTAATAGTTTTGACAAGGAATTTGAGCGAAGATGGCTGGTTAAAGGGTGTGCCGCTTATGGAAATGCTGATGATCTTCCTGAAGCTTTTTGCGAAATAAATGGTATTCGTTTTATTTAGACTAAAGTGGGACCTTCACAAATTTGAAAAAAGGGGTTGGCCTTAGCGGTCAGTAACAGGATCAGCACATTGAAATATGTGTGTTTTGCCATTCTGAAGTTGATGCAATTTGGCCGTATATAAATTGAAAAGGATGAGAATTAGGCAGCTGCCTTGCGGCAGCCCCACCGTGAATCTACACCCTATCAGATCCCATAAGAAGGCTGCGAGTTGAGAGGAAGTTTAAGATCGAGAGTCTCAAATGAAGGAGTGTTTTAAAATCTCTAAGAATTTTACCTAGTGTACTCGGGTCCACACAGTCATAATCCTTATTGATATCTAAAGAGAATATCATTACCTTTTTGTCATCACTTCTTTTTCTCTTGAGATTGTGAAAATCAACTCGTTTATACACACGTTGGTGGACTTGTATTTTTGGTAAACGAAAAAACGCTCGGGAATAAGATGGTGGCGACTGAGAAAGAGCATGAATCTTTCCTTCACCATGGACTTGATAATCTTCATAAAAACTGAAATGACGGAGATTGACCTGTAGTTAATTAGCTCCGGAGGATTTTTGCCAGCCTTCAGAATCGGAACGATTTTTATATGACGCCATTCATTTGGAACATTCCAGACAGACTTGGAACAAACAGAGCTTTGATCATGTTATATTTGATTCCATTAAAACCCGCAGCCGAAGGTTTATTCTTTCTTTCATTTTTGTGCAGAAAATCTTTTCAAAAAATAAATTAATATTTTTTTATTTACAAAAACTATACTAGTGAAGAAATTGAAAAATAATCAAAAACTATCTACTAGTATGGTGCGATACGTAAAAGATACTAGTAACTGTAAGGCCTCTCTGGTCGTAATTCTCACCGAATTCCATGCTCCAGATAAAACAATTAAATAATAATATAAGTGCAGAAGAGTGATCAAAAGTGCGTCTACTATGTTTCTACACAACTACTGCGAACAAGAAATTGTATTTATCCACTATATTGATTTCTGATTCTTTAAATTTTAATTTATATATTTTGTTGGTTGGATTCCGAACGAGAAGATGGCAATGTAAACATATTCAAATAAGACATAAAAATCCATGATGAAGTGTTGTAATTGTTACTATAGGGAATGTGTTAAGAAAATCAAAGAAACATTATTGAAAGGTGTGGTTATCCTAAAGGGATTCATCGATAGTTTTGGACAAAAAGTTGACCACATTGAAACTATTTACAGAACATATAATATTAAAAGACAATAAGTAAATGCTTTTTGATTATTAACATAGCAAAGCATCCCCCCGGCTCAGTTCTTTCTTACTTTTTTTTTTTGTGTTTTTATTCTAAATTTTTCTCTTCACATTGTAAATCGATTACAATATTTTAAATGTGTGTATTAAGTATGTAAAAATGAAATTCATATGCAATTCGTTTTTGTTTTTACACTACCTCCTCAATTGAATATACATACACTCTAAGAAAACATATTCATTTTCTTTTTTTACACGGTTTCATACGAGTTAGTGCAATTAGAAAATTTTGAAAATTATTTTTTTTTTTTTGTATGCCTGTAATAACATTCAAATAATTTAATAGAGATACACTTATTTGTATAATACAATCTATGTACATACGTCATAACTTTTTTTGCACGGTTTTTTTTTTTCAACCAGAATTCCATTTTCATACACGTGAAGTGAATATTGGACACACATTTGTTTTACCGGAAAGCGGACACTATAATTATTGTTGTTATTTTTTACGTAAACATCCTTTCGTACGAAGCATAAATTATGTAAGTCTGTCATGCTCGGCGAAGCCTTTTTAAAATAAAAAATATATATATATATATAACTTTCATATTCAATACAATTTTCAAAACTATATTTGTCTTAAAAGGAATTGTTAACAGGTGGGCTGAAAAGTTCCTAAGCTGAAACATAGATTGCGCTACTAATATTAAATCCATACGATTTTTATTTAGCCCTAACTTTCAAAAGACACGTGCCAGCTGTTGCACTAGTAGTATGTGAGTTATAGCATTTTTAGTGAAGCAAATTTTTGTTAGTTTGAAAAAATAGATAAAAAGGAATTTCGTGCGTTAATAAAAAAACACAAAAAAAAATACTATTGAAGCCAAGTCTTGGCTTGATAAACATTATTCGGACTTTGCAGTAGGAAAATCAATCGCAGAAAAGTGGTTTGCTAAATTTAAACGAGGCGAAATGAGCACCGAAGACGATGCACGCAGTAGACGCCGCAAAGAGGCTGTTACCTATGAAAACATCAAAAAAGTCCACAAAATCATTTCGGATAACCGTCAAGTGAAGTTGATTAAGATAGCTGAAATCCTAAAGAAATCAAAGGAACGTAGTGGACATATCGTTAGTTAATATTTGAATATGCGAAAGCTCTGTTCAAAGTGGCTGCCGCGCAGCGAGCTCACAATCAACCAAAACCAACAACGAATTGATGATTCTAAGCAGTGTTTGGAGCTGTTCAATCGTAATAAACCCGAATTTTTGTGTCGATATGTGACAATGGATGAAACATGGTTCTATCATTTCACACCGGAGTCCAATCGACAGTCTGCCGAATGGACTGCACGTGATGAATCGACTCCAAAGCGTTGCTTCGGTAAAAATGCTATAACTCACATACTAATAGTGTAATAGATGTCGAATTTATACACATGTCTTTTGAACGTTAGAGCTAACTAAAAATCACATGGATTTAATACTAGTAGTGCCATTTATGTGTCAGCCTACGAACTTTTCAGCCCAACTGATACATAAGACTCATCATGAAAATCATTTGAAAAATGAAATATTTCAAATGTGAATTTTTGCTTTCTATGGATAAAAAATATTTAAAAATTTTCTATTTAATAATTATTAACTGAAATTGAAAGAGTAGTGCTGGGTTTATCTCTTCAAATAATAATAATAACAATTCTTGATCAAAATGAGATTTCTAATCTAAATTCTAGACGTATGATAGAAAGCGCTTATAATAGACATAGAAAAGGTAACAAATTAACTCTGAAAAAAAAAAAAAAAACACAAACATATTTTCTATAGGCCATTTAAAACTAAAACTAAAAACTAATTGTCAATTAATAAAATGCGTTAAACTTTTCATAAAATACGTTCGAATATTAATTGAATTGATTTAATTATGTAGGTATGGAAAATGCGCCCTTAGACTTGTTATAGCCAACTCACCATTATAGGACAAAAATAAAAATACGCGCTAAAGACTCTCTAAGGTACAACAGCGTAAAATTCCAAATCGATTTGCTTCTATCTACTTATCTATCTGCCACCTGTTGTAAGAATATTGTCGGTTCCAAAGAAAGCTGTGAAAGTAATCATATACACTCTTAAAATTTGAACGCTGCATGTTCTGCACACACATATATACATCGTGCGCTACTTCGGTAGTGTAATGCACTATACAGCTAAAGCACATAACATCCTTTCCATTACTTTAGCAAAGTCATATGATGCTACAAAAATTAATCATGCGATTAGGTTTTGTTTATCTAAAAATCAATGAGACAAGAAAATTTATGAAAAAATTTGGTGTTTTTCGACAAAGGCTGTTTCTTTTTTTTTTTTTTTTTTTTTTTTTTTTTTTTTTTTTTTTTTT
>KK351069.1:1031484-1045987 GCA_000671755.1 Glossina brevipalpis | reverse complement strand
TCCCTCTCTCCCTCCCTTTCTCCCTCTCTCTCTCTCTTTCTTCCCCTCTCCTTTTCTCTCTCTGTCTTTTTCTCCCTCTCTCTCTCTCTCTCTTTCTTTCTTTCTTTCTCTCCCTCTCTCCCTCCCTTTCTCCCTCTCTCTCTCTCTTTCTTCCCCTCTCCTTTTCTCTCTCTGTCTTTTTCTCCCTCTCTCTCTCTCTCTCTTTCTCTTTATAATATCGTTTACATTAATCCCAAATAAATTTCCAGTTAATTTAACGATAACCAAAAATCAATGTTTAGATAGATTATACTGTATAGAAGTAATTCTCCGGTACTGGATTCACTTGCAAAGAACGGAAAATGTGTAGTTAGCGATGGGCAATACTTTGAACAAGACCCTTAGAATGGGACATCTTCTTTGAATAAAGATGTGCCTGAGGGAGAGCATTCCATGTTCGTACTAGTAATAAAAACTACTAGTACTAGTACTAGTATTAAAGAGCTCAGATTGAATGTGAGCTCTTCTGCCTCGGAAATTTGTCTTCAAATTTTGTAAAAAATATATTTTTGAAAAAAAAAAAAGGTTGTACAATAAAAACGTGAAGAACTCAGATAATCAATTACCTCAAGCTATGCCTTTTTGAAAATTTTTAAAAAAGAAAGGCTCGCGTATATATATATATATAGATATAGATGGAAAAAATTTAGAGTTAATGAGACATGCGTCTCTTTAACTCTTATCACATTACATGACATGTTACGCTTATGCTGCAAGAGAAAATAAATATATGTACAACAGAAATCTATACCTTTCTACTGTTAACAAACTTGTAGTTAGTAGGTTGCTCGCATTTCGTTTATATAAAGCTAAGACGTCTTGATTATACCAATCGATTTACAATCGTTTACTGAATCGATTCATGGATGTCTGGTGTCTGTCTATCTATCTACGTGATATTTCTTAATGTATTTTGTATTGCATCTAATTGTTTCGACGATATTTTGATGAAATTTTAACATTTGGCCTAAAGAAAGGTTACTAAAAATTGATTTTATAATAGTTTTAATAATAACCGCTTCTCATCTAACGACCCGGTTAAGAAAGTAATTAGATAAGAAAATTTGCCATTTGTAATATTTTTCAACAAAAATGGCTGAAAGTAGTGTTTTGGCGCATTAAAAACAATTGTGAAAAATTTAAATTTGATGGGATTATATTGTGAACTCCCCTCCCCCTTTATAAGTGTTATTACAAAAATATATGTTTTTTTATTTGTATAAATTATAATTTTTAATTTTTTATGACGAAGACTGGTGAAGAATTTTGCAAGCGAAAAGATGTACGATATCTTATTGTCGACTATAAAACTTTTAATATCCAGTGATAGACTTTTTTAAAAACGGCTTGACTTATTAAAGAAAGAAATCAGCGTCCAACTTATGTGATCCAATTGTAATAAAATTAAATTTCTTTTTAATGAACTTATTGCTCTTCTTTTCCACCGTAAAATATCAAAAACTCCACCTTGTTGCCATATAAAGTCTTACTTTTCTTGATAATCCTTGTACGGAAATGGATCCGTAAATCTCTCTGATTCAAATTTAGGACAGAAAATTGACATCAAACGACTATTTTTAACTGAGTTGCATCAAACTTTGTTGCCGTATAAAAGCTTATTTTTTTTTTTTTTTTTTTTTAAGAACATACATATGAGAGAGGACTCAAGAAGTGGTTCCATTCCAAAATTTGTCCACGATTTCATTTAACTTGCATTAATATTAGTTTTCTTACATTTTTATAGAGAGTTATTAAAGTTTGAATATTTTTCTATAAATAATGACTTTTTCAAAATAGAGCTTTGTATGGGGAGTGCTCACAAAAATGATCCGATACAATTCATTTCCAATAACGTTCGTTTTTTAGCCACTATACAGCAATGTCTTAATTTTGTAATTTTTTTTTTTTTTTTTTTTTTTTGAGTAATTGTGGGTTAAAAACTGAAATACGGGAGCAGACATCAGACATACAGAGATGCCTAACTAATATAGATAGGTTGATAGAAAGAGAAAAGGTATATTTATCTTAAGTCCTTCTATTTATTAAATATAAACGCACAAGTTTAATATACCCTGATCCTGACAATCAGGTTGTAAGATTCTATTCGTAAAATCGATGCCGATTTGGATAAAATCGTATTCGCGTAAAACTTTCTTAGCGATATTTGCAAAGGACTGAAAGAAACTGGTTGTCCCGATTTAAAACTATCATGAAAACTTCTTGGCTTGGAATTGGGTATAGGGCACTGTTTTGATCCCGAAAAGCGACCACAAAACTGACTGGATTCGGCCAGAAATGTATGGCGTTACCTTTTTTTAATAGATAAAAGAGGTTTTATTAATAGATAGCACCGCCAAATTGGTAAAACAAAGCAGCAAATTGTTAATTCGATTATTTGGATCAGATGGAAGTAAAGAATCCAAAAAAAAAAAAAAAAAAAAAAAAAAAAAAAAAAAAAAAAAAAAAAAAAAAAAAAAAAAAAATAAAATAAAAAACATTTGACTCAACGAAGCACAACATTTAATCAAAACTACAGACCAGCTAACAAAGAATTTTACCCGCTCATTATTAAAGAAACTATATAACTTTCTATTTTAGAGATCTTAAGAGAAATGAATTTAAAGATGGGATAAACGAATTGAAAAAACGCTGGAAAAATGTATAAGACTTAAGAGATTAGGTTACAAATTTCTTGTGATTTATCCTATATATCAAACACAACAAAAAAAAAGGTCCTTAAACAAAAATACGTCTCAGTTATTGAAATTCGTAAAATTTGAAATGGCTTGAGAGTAAATTCTATTTAATTGAAATCCATATACTTAATTTAGATCGATAGGAGCAACGCATGCAAAACTAAAATTAAATAAATTTTCGAACCTGTCTACTATAATTTAATAATCGTCCGCACATGTGTTTATTTGTAGCAGTTGACCATGTTACGTTAATGATGCTATCCTTTTTGAGTTCGGAAATTTTTAGCAGCATTTAGATCCAATGTTAAGAAACTTTCAATAAGGTCCTCTTAAACACACATAAACGAAAGAACGTATACCTATATATATATGCATATGTATCTATATATATATATATATATATATATATATATATATATATTATGTATAACACTCCTTGCTGCTGTACATATTTCTGTGCTGTGCTATGAGTACATAATTGTATCGTTTTCTTTGCTTGAATATGAAAAGTTTAGCTTGCAAAAAACTAAATAAATTTTATGCTTGAATGAATGTATTGAGAGAATAAACGAATACTAACAACAGATATTATTATGCCTGCGAATGTGGGTACATATGCACGTATGTATGTATGTATCTATCTATCTATGTATGAATGTATATAAAAAACCGGTTTTAAGGAAACAGCAAGAACAACAACACCAATAACAAAAATATGAATAACTATCGCAAGAATAAAACTGAAAACGACAGTACACACGCTATACAGACACGAATAACGACAGCATCTCCCAAGTATATTAATCAAGTCTACTAAAATCCACTGTGCTGGTACTGTTGCAACATCGAACTGCTTATATAAGTATGTACGTATGTATATATATATATTGTATATATATATATTAATGTATGTGTGTATGTATGTATGTATGTATGTATGTATGAATTGCTAAACTCTGTCAACAAGTAAAGAGATTGCTAAGTTGTTATAAGCGAGGATGCAATTATAGAGTGTTTTGAACATTTCAATAAATTTCCGTAAGAATTTTTTAAGAATGCTTTTTCATAGCTAGCAACCAAAATATACCGTTATCGAATTATAATAATTATAATAATAATAATAATAATCAATTTTTATATATTCTAATTTATATATTTGCAGTTGCAGAAACCTAACCTTACAAAATGGGACCAATTTATTATTCGCATAATAAGAAGAACAATTCATAGATTTTCTCATTTATTTTTGAGAAAAAAAAGAAAAACATAAAAGGACATCGCAAATATATCTAAATTATAAGATTATCGTCAGAAATATTTGTAGGATGTGTGGGAAAGTCCTTAAATTCATATGAAATTATAACAAAAGCGAGTTGATTTTTTACATCACACGCTTGTACGGTGTTAAATTTTAAAACGTTTTGTTTCCCCTCCCAGTTGGCAAGTTTGTGAGAATTTTGGTAAACAATGTCTACCCGCAAATCGCAAGCTATAACAACGCTCGCCGGAACGACAACAAAAACTGATAATGCTACAATCACAGCAACGACGACGATCAACGCGATAACAACAACAACTGTTACGACATCCAAATTGCCTTTAGCATCACAATCAAATGTCGAGTCTGTGTTAACGGGCAAAGCGGAAATGGGAACAAATGCATCCGCCAATTGCGCTGGTAGTCCAGAAAAGCTTGAATTAGAAGCAAAACAGGAAAGCAAACCATTTCAAACTCGTGTAACTAGAAGTTCGCCATTACTATTGAGTTCACCGACAAATAAAAAGGACAACACCGTCCTAGAGGCGGTTGAGACAAATAATAGTGAGAGCGAAGACGGTGGAGGAATTACAACAAGCATCGTCACTAAACGAACAGGCCAAATAAGGGGCCGCAAGTCATTGAAAGAGGCCAAAGAGCTTAAAGAACAACAAGAGAAGGAAAAGGAAGATAAAGAAGAGTTGGTCGAAACTAAAGACCTACAAAAGGAAACAAAAGATTCAAGTGATATAAAAGATCTCAAGGAAATAAAAGAAGTGACAGGCACTGTATCAACAGGAAGCTCTTCTGGTGGCTCAAGTACAACAACGCCGAATCGTCTTACACGTAATACTATCTCCAATAGTGCGGCAGTAACAAGCGCCGCTATCGGTACTAGTACCCGTATTACGCGGCAGCGTCAATCAAGTGGTGCTGCAACAAGTGGTTCGCGCGCAGAAACACCACCGGTTGCACGAGCTAGAGGCAGGGGCGCAGCTCGCGGCAAAATGCCGGTTCCTTTGATTGAATCGCCGCAAAATAAACGTAAACGTTCCGTAGATACACGTTCTTCAACCGACGAACCCTTATTGAAATTCATTAAAGTCGAGGCCAAAGATCCTGAATTGGAAGACGAAGATCTTCCGCTTAATGCCTCACAAAACACTAATGTCAGTACGGAGAGCATAGGCGATACTATACTAAAAATTAAACAAGAAATAGCTGAAGATAGTGAACATGATAGCGAACATCTCGCAAATATACCTATAATATCAACTAATACAACGCCAGCAGCAAATACTAGCACCCTAGTCACTACCACCACTACCACTACCTCGGGAAGAGGGCGCGGTAGATGGGGTGCACGCAAGTCTAACAATGGTCCTAGTTTATCGCCCAGTACTAGATCTACACGACAATCCAAAGGAGCTTCGCCGGCTCGCAATATAGCCACCACGACAAATCCGGAACCTAAACGTCGTCGCATTACCTCTAATAGTCGTAGCTTGCTGAAAAGTAATGTAGGGGCTAACGCAAAAACCCAATCGTCTTCAATCATCGATGAAGATTCTAAAGATAGTACCGCTTCTTCAGATAATACTGATGACATTGTGTTAGCTAATATTAAAACAGAAAAACTTGCTCTTGTTGATATCGTCGAATCTAAATTAGTGGTAGTAGTTCAAGAAGAGGAAGAAGAAGAAGATATGAATAGTAAATCGGATGGGTTACAACAACCTTTAATTGTTAATACGGGAATAATAGAGATAGTATCCGGTGCAGAAATTGGAGAAATCGAAACACAAGCGTCCGCGCAAACAGTGACTTTAACTCCAATCGCAGCTAGCACGTCTTCCGCTGCATCCGGCGGCAGTGGTGGTGATTCGGAGAAGGCGACATCTTTAAGTCCGTCGGAATTAATTAGCGAAGGAGTCAGTGAAACAATTGTCAAACGATTCTACAAGAAGCCGAAATTTTTAGAAAATAATCTTGGTATAGAACAAGATCCTAAATTGGGAACAATTATAGTTCAGGAACACAATGCTTTAGAAACGAATGTATCTCTAACAAATGTAGCGAAGACCATAGAAGATGCAATTTTGGATGATTCTTCTACTAGCGATACGATGAAAGAAGGCACATTACGTTTAGAAGAAAGTACGGAAGAAAAAAAATCTGCGTCTCCAGAAGATGATGTTAGTATTGTTAGCAATTTGGATCGAATAAGTCCGATGCTTATAGAGGACGACGACGAAGACAAACCACTTAAAGAAAATTCTAGTGATGGAGCCGTAGACGAGGATATCTTATTGGCAAATGAAAATGAAAAGTCGATTAAAGAAACCGATGTACTTGATAGATCACGCAAAGAAAAAAATGTTGAAGAACCTGAACAGGAAGATGAACTTACTATAGATGAGAGTGAATGCATCTCTATGGATAATAATGCTTCTATTAATGATGAACAACCAGAAGAAGAGCCGGACGAAGAAGATATGGAAGAAGAACAACAACCTTTAGTTGACGATGAGCTAGTTGATTTGGAAGATATCACCGACATACAACCATCTACAGACGAAATGGATTCTCCAAAAAAAATTCATCTTGCTAAAGATGTGAAAATAATAAAAGTTTTAAAAGAGGATCCTTCCAAATTACGAATCGATATAATAAATGATGACGTGTTGGCAAAAATTGATGCTGAACTGCAAAAACTTGGCGAGCGTTCTACTAAAGACAAAACCAGAACGCTAGAGTCCGTAACACCACAAACTTCTACACAAAAACATGTAGTAAAGAAGGAAGTCACTAAATTAGCTGGCAACGAAGATCGAATAGAAACTTCAGATGTAAAGATAAAGAAAGATATGGACAAACTAAGCAAAAGTATAAATATAGCCGAATTTAAAACTCTTCCCCTGGAAATGAAAGTAAAGGAGGAGAAAACGGAAAAGGAACATTTCAAAGAAGAAAAGGTTAGAAAAATATATTTTTTGATTTTGCTCAATTTTTATTTTATTTTTTTTGCAATGATTTTAGTCTACACTTTTAAATGATGTAAATATTTCAAATACTAAACCCCTGGACAATATAAATGAAAAAAGTACTTCGAATGTGCAAAGAGATGATGATGCGACATCTATGAAATCTTCACATTCGAACGACACTAATTCGTGGGTTACGGTAGATTTGGATAACGATGAAGAAACGCTACGACAAAAAGAACAACATCTACAACATTTAGGTTTGGTTACACATAAGGCGGCTGAAAAGCGACGTCTTGAAGTAATACAAAGTTCAGCTGCAGCCGTAGAAGCTTCAAAGGCTGTTCAACAACAGCAGCAACAGCAACAACAGCAACAACAACCGCATCATAGCAAACGAAATGGTAAACATAATGCAATACATGCTGCATCCGCATTACATCATGAGTACACGGGTACCTTGAAGACAGTCATCAAACTTAATCGTAATTCAACAGGTAGCATCAACAGTACAACCAATGGTCGGAAAACGGCTCAGACCACTGGCTCAACAGTGAGTGTAGCGATTAAAGAACATCAACAACAACAACAACAGCAGCAGCAACAGCAGCAGCAGCAGCATAGACGGCAATCGCTAAAGATGACATTCCAAAAGGGGCGAGGTCGTGCTCATGGTACTAATAACAGCGATCGAAATCAGCACGATCGTGAGACTCACGGTGAGGATAATTATTACACAATACAAAATGAGGTAAGACCTCGGGCATTTTCCAAATAGTGCTTAAACTTAACTGATTTTATTTAATTTTTTTTTTGCAATTACAGAATGAAGGTGCGCTACAGAAATCATATACTTCTTCCACCACTTGTATTCCTAGTTTTTATGTAACAACTACAACAACTACCTCTAACACTAGATTAGCTTTATCACAATCGTGTAATCATTTATCTACTACTACTACCGCTACTACCACCTCGTATGCTAGAAAATCTCATAATAATCGTTCTAACAGCTCAAATAGTTATCAGCATATCCATCATCATCATCAGCCGTCTTACATTATTACTAGTAGTACCCATTACAGCAACACCACCCATATATCAAAACTTGGTGGGTGCACGTTCATAGTGTATAAATAAGTGTTTTCTGTATGTATTGCCTTTTCCCGCAACTTTCGGTGTTTGAATTTAATGACTTTTTCTTGTGTATATCATCCTCCACGATCAGTGACTAATCAACCATCAAGACAATATAGACCGAATTCTCTCAATTATTTGCATGTTCAGAATATAATTAGGTCTAAAATGTTTTAAGGAATAGTCGCCAAAATGTACCGATTCAGCAGCAGATCATCCATTTTCCAATCCAATCGTAACATTATCTGCAAAGATTTTAAAAAAAGAAACAAAAACACACACCACCACCAATCTATTAATTTAACCCAAAAAAAAAAAAAAATTTTTATCGGCATAGGATTCTTTTAATTGAAAGAAAAATATATTAAAAATTTCTTGAATATAAACCTGAAAGGATTTCAAATAATTTCATATCTGATTAGATTGACAACCAACAACAAAGAAAAAAATCAAATCAAGAGATAATTTATACGATAAAAAGCATTCATCCCAAAAAGTAATCTTTTAGGCGAAATTTAAATGGTACAAACCTTGAACGGTGAATACATTATGAACTCCCTGAAGTTCATTTCTATGCATGTAAATAATTTTAATGCACATGATATGCGAACTGCGAACTATGGTAGGAATAATTGCTTAGTAGTAAAAATATTTAAACATAATTTGATTACCAAAAAAATTCATTCAGAACTATAAGTTCTGATGATGGAGGTTATCTCTGATACGGATGGAATTTTTTTTTTTTTAAATTTTATTTTATTCGTTTTTATATCATTATAAAAAAAAAAATATTTACTAACACGGTTGTTTTTGTTATATAAGAATTTAAGTTGTCTTTCTCTTTTTAAATTTATGTTTCTCATTCTTTTCTTCTTTACATAATTTTTTTTATACATCTTTTTTTCATCGGTATACATGTTTTGTTCGTTGCGTGTGTGTGTGTTTTACGTGTACCAATCACAAAACCAAACTCTTACTATAGATTCTTCCAATTCAGAGCAACATGAAAATCATGGAGCCAGTGTAAGTTCCAAAAAAGATGAAAAAGAAGAAATCTTAATACCGGAAAAGGCCTCATCGTTCAAATTTCATCCGGAACGTTTATGTGAGGATCAATGCTTTTATTGTAGCGGTAAATTTGGACTCTACGATACACCGTGTCATGTTGGACAGATCAAATCTCTTGAAAGGCAACAAAAGATATTAGCAAGTAAGTTGAGGAAATTTGGTTTTGCTTTAAGAATTTAATGAACAATAATTAATTTTTTTATTTTAAATAATTTGATAAAGATGAAGAAAAGCTAACCGTTGATAATTGTCTTTGTGATGCCTGTTTTCGTCATGTGGATCGTCGTGCAAATGTACCATCGTATAAAAAGCGTTTATCTGCACCGGGCAATTTAGAAAATATGTCTGCATCGACCTCTGCTATTACAGGAAAATCGATTAGCGAACAAACGCCTGGGGAAGATGACACCAATGAAGATGTTACCGAGTCAACAATAAATACAAATAACAATAAAAATTCGAGCTCCGCAAATAATTCTCGTAAATGTGTAGTAACAGATTGTGTAAATCCGGCAGTTCATTCCTTGCGTCGCAAATGTATAAGAAAAACTATTAAAAAGTTTTTATTGAATTTCGAAATGCCAACCGGTTCTCTATGTGTGTGGCTGTGCCAAGCTCACTATGATACTATCATACAATATTCGGGGTGTGTCTTATGTAAGCGACGATTAGCGAAAAACCAAATCTATCGCATGCCATCAGTAAGTGATTATTTAATATATTTGAAAAATCTTTGAAGATGTAAAATGTAAAATTATTTGTTTAAGGACACCAACCGTTTGGAGAAGGCCCTATCAGATATGGGTATACCAGTTCAGCTGGATATTGGTACGGCGGCTTGTAAAGTTTGTCGTTATTTTGCCAATTTAATAATGAAACCACCTAAATCTCAAAAGGCCGAATTTATAAAAAATTATCGTAAACGGTATGTTTTGTCGTTTCAAATGTAAAATTATCAGAGCAATAAGATTTATTAAGTCTGTTTATTTTGAGTAACCGTTCACAATATTGAAAGATTTTCTATTTTTGTTTTAAGATTATTACACTTCCATAATATCCATGAAAGCAGTGATGAGGCCTCGGAAGCAGATGAGGAGGATAATAATGGACTAGCTACCAACAATGATTCAAATAGTAATGCTAATTTACAAGAGCCGCCTTCGAACAAAACACCCTTGACAGCCACCGTTGAAGATGAATCTTCAGTTACTAAAGAAAGTCCTCCTTCTCCTATGGACTCCAGCAATTCCTTGGAAGTTTGTTCGGAAAGTACAAAAGCTACCGTAACAAGTAATGTATTATTGGTAGAAAATGCAATAGAAACCATGGATCGTGATTACGAAGGCAACGCTTCAAATACCGATTCATCAAATCAATCATCGCTGGTATCAGCAAATAACAACAATGTCACTGTCAACCAATCACCATCTCCTCCAAATGAAGCTCAACAAATGTCCAAACTCAAGGCCATTTTGCAAAGCAATACTACTACTGTGACGAATACAGAAAAAAGTTCATCATCTACTGATATATCAACCGTTTTACGAGCTAATCCTAACATTTCAATGCGTGAGCTATTTCCGGGCGAAGAAGATTTAGGTCTACATTTTAAAGTTCCATTCGGCAGTAATACGAGTCAACGAACACCAGAGGGTTGGACACGAGTACAAACTTTCTTGCAATACGATGAACCAACAAGAAGATTGTGGGAGGAACTCCAAAAGCCATATGGTAATCAAAGTTCATTTTTGCGACATCTCATATTGCTGGAGAAGTATTTCCGTAACGGTGATTTGAATTTATCACCTAACGCCTCCTCGAATGCTAGCGTCTACACGCAGACGGTTAGACAACGTTTGACTTCATATGATCAGGGCCATTGCGGAGGTCTACAGGAGCCTTCTCCTAAAGCCATTGATCAGCCTGTTAACGCTAAAAAAATACCAGAACCCGAAATACCCACCGTAGAGATTAACGAAGACGATGATGAAGATGACGATGACGTTGTGGAAACTCAAGATGTTGAAATGACTGAAATCTCAAAATTAAGCACTACTTCCACGCCCTTGCAAGAGTCCTCTTTTCCAACTACTAATAAACATAACGTTCACTCACAACAGCGATCTCGCAGTTTGTCTGTGGATAAACTTACTAAACAATTAAGTACCAACGCAGTCACTATAATAGCACGTCCCAAGGACAATAGTAACAGCAAGAGAACTACGCCATCGCCGCAGAAGTCACTACTTAAAGATAACCTAATGACTTCGGGGAATGTTATAACATCCACAGCACCAACTTTGGCTTTAACGAATTCATCCGGTACCGTATCACTGACTTCAACTACCGTCAGTAACAACAGCAATAGTAATAGTCGCAGTATACTCAAATGTAATCTCTTAGGCATAAACAAGTCTGTAGAGATTTTACCAATCAGTTGCACTGCTACACCAGCTCCTTCTTCCGCCTCCATTTCGTCTAATGCGGCCACCTGTTTAAGATCCGTTGCGCATCCCTTACCTGCATCTACCACCACTGAAAGTAAACAGCAGAAAATACTCGATGTGGCTAATAAATTGTTAGGTAATCAATTAGAAGCAGCCGCAGCAGCTCAACAACAACAACCTAAGACTACCGCCTCCCTCCTTAGCTCACCGCCGGAATTAGTTAGCTTGCAGAGACGTTCTGGCAGCCAACTCAGTCACAATAGCAGCTCAAACTCTTCTTCAAATGTCAATAAACGTCCGCAATTGTTGGGAAAGTCTGGTAATTCTAGACCTCCACCCAATGTGGTCATATTGCCAGACACTTTGACACCGCAAGAGCGTTTGCAAAGCAAAAGTTGGCGTCCTACCCTCATGCCAGTGGAGGAAAATCAAAATTTGTTACATAAAAATGGACCACTCTACCAGACAGCCGACGGTCGACGTTTGCCGGGACTGGTGCAAGTGCAATCGGGCGGCAAACCATTCCTTATTTCGATATTTGATTATAATCGCATGTGCATTTTAAGACGTGAGAAATTGATGCGTGACCAAATGTTAAAAGCTTCCAAGAAAAGACAAGAAACTAAGCAGCAACAGACTCAACAACAACATCAGCAACAGCAGCAGCAACAGCAACATCACTTACAAAAAGCTAGTTTGCAAAATTTGAACAAATCGGTAGCTGCTGTGGCAGCGCAACAACAACAAATAGCTCAACAACAACTTTTGCAATTACAAATAATGCAGCATCAACAAAATTTCCTAAAAACCGCTTCTAACGCTAATAACTCTACGTCAACTATGAGTGCTCCACCGCGATATCAACCGATAGCTCCAAAACCTCCGCCAACTTCTAGCAGCAATATTTCAAATGTTCCTCCTTTACAGGCCGCGGTTAGTTCGGCAAGCGGTACTTTCCCCACGCCCATGATGCCGTTGCTTGCCAATGCCATCACCAATGCTGCCAATACAAACGTTAATGCCGCCAATACTGCTGCTTCCCTAAATAATGCTTCGTGGCTCTGGAATAATTTCCCCGACGCCAATCAGTTATTGCTCAATGGTGCCGCTGCTGCTAGCGCAGGTGGCGGAAACATGGGTTCCACTGTTACACCAAAACTTCCTCTGCTTCTCCCCAAACACAATACAAATTCTTCACCTGCCTCTACACTCACACATGCAAATGCTCTTAAACATCAGCAGCAGCAGCAACAGCAGATTCTGCTTTCCAAGATACCTAAAAGTCTAACGGTAATACCGCAACACAAATTAATGAATACCGCTCCTACAGCAAATGTTTCTACAGTAAGTGGTAATATGATGAAAGAGTGATGATTACTGAATTGTTATTGGACGGTTAAACGACGTCGTAGACGGTGTAATCGCGTTTACCGTTATCATCGTCATCGAAAAACTAAAACAAAAGGCTAAAATTGCTTGATCATCTATTGTAAGTATGAAAATAAATTAATTTTCGGAAATACATATTTATGTTCAGTATAAATTTATGATAAAGAATTTGAACTGATCGAAGCCGTCCTGCCTAATACGTTATTACAGACAATATTAGGAATTAGCTATCGATACAATTACTTAATATCAATTCACATTGCGCCAGATACTGATTATCAACGCCTCTTTTGAATTTACAAGTTGTTCTAGTAGTCTAGTAATAGTTTCTCTGTCGATGTTCTCTTCTTCTAATCTCTTTGTTTTGATTTGCTCTTTCGATCCATTCACAAATCCCTTCTGAAATTGGTGTTTACTTTAAGGCATTATTCTTATCGTTTTATTCTTAACACATTTTTGAGTATAGATCGGATGGAAGGAGAGAGAGATCCAAAAGATTTATATAGCAGACGATGGTTTCAGAAATTCACAGAATCAAATCTGTGTTATTGAGGAGCACCTAAAGTGATAAACATTAGTTAATACAACTTCTTCATATTGCAAATTCACTTTTGCCCCATAAACTAGATAAGAAGAATAATAATATTAAGACGCAATAGTGTAAAGGTACATTCTGATCGTTCTACATGACAAATAAGCCAATACCTCGGGAATGGCTATGAGTTTTATATGTTTATACCCAGCAGGACTCTAGCGTCATATCATTTTTTTCAATTAATTTATGGTATTAGATCGAAGAATTGAAAAAATTTGTGTTATTGCAGTAGCTAATACAATTCATTGTGTTAAGATTTTTAAGATACACACACACACACACACACACACACACACACAACAACAAGAATTAATTCAAAGTTTTCTTCACTTTCTTTACAGTTGCTAGGAAGAAAAGTCTTCATTTCAAATTATGTTTTCAAACTAAAAAAGGAGAACGTGTGTTTAGAAGTTTAAGTTAAGTTTAACAAATGCATCTTAAGAATACGTATATTTTTATTTTATTTTTGACTATTGAGACATTTTTACAATAATTTGAATCAATCATATCTATCCTCATGAATATATAAAATTTATACACTGGCGAGCAACTTAATATATGCACTTAAACTATTATTTATAATTTGGTTCAGTTGCTATCAAACAGTTTTCTTTATCCTTAACAAATGAATACATCGTTGCTTAAAGATGTAGCAGGTGTAATAAATAAGAGAAAATTAGTAAATTATTTGGCTTTTTTTTTCTTTTTTTTTTTTCTACTTTAGCAAAATGTTTTATATAAAATTCCCATTATAAATAATAAATAATGAGTGAGTTTAATAATAATAATAATAAATATATATAATTTGGCAGATATTATTTTGCATTCATTTTGCTAAGAGTTGGAGCTTGAAGCTCATAATTTTGATAGCCAAAGTCCTTTCATTTTTA
>KK351069.1:1002109-1017623 GCA_000671755.1 Glossina brevipalpis | reverse complement strand
TCGACACAAACAAGTAATTTATTCGATTAAACGTATTTCTACAAGGAACATTTGCGACACCCTTTCCAACACTTTTTCATTGAGAACAGCCGCCTAGGAACGCAGAAAAAAAAACCGGGAGGAAAAAAATAAATACATATGTAAAATTGAATTCTTTTTACTTAATTTTTATATTATCGATCAGTATGTAAACCGAAATTGATAATAATAACAACTTCCAGAACTTAAATTGAGCACTTTCGAGATCGGGGAATATATATTTTTTTTAAAACGCATAGCGATAAATTAAATTTTTGGGTCGTTTTTGAAGAAAATAAATCCTTTATACAAAAATTCTATATATGATAAGACCGCGTATTTTGTACAAAATCTCACCGCTCAGATCGTGATACAAAGCATAAAGAAATCAATGATGTGAGAACAAGAGAACAGAATAACTAAAACGAGCAAGAGAAACGGATGCTTACTTGAGTAAAATATATTGAATAGATGTATGCGTGAGTATGTTAGTACTGTAGTCGAAACACTTTTATACCTTGCTTAGAGAGAATTATATACAAAAAATATTCTTCAGAAGTTATGAATAATCCTTAACCGTAAGCAATGAATAACTCTCAATCGGTAAATAGCAAGGGAGTATAAGGACAGTAAAGCTAAATGGAGTATAAAGGTAGTGATGCCAAAACACATATATCACGATAGGAATACGTGTTGATTTTGTTTACAAATTCTTGTTTTTATATGCTTCTTCTTGTTCTTATAGCACGTGCCAGACAAATGAAATTCGCTTCTAATTAGTGCTTTCTTATGATTAAGGAAAGATTTACGGGTCACCAGGGTCACAGATTCGTAATAAAAATTTCCCACAAGAGAGGAAAATTTAGCCATGCCCAAACAGTACTAAAGAGTATCGAAATTTGTTTTTTCGTTTTGAGATTTTTTTAAGTTAAAGATGGTGGGTATTAAAGGTTCGGCACAACCCTAAAAAATGGCCTTAATTGTTTTCAACTTTTTTAGGCTTTTGCGAACTAGTTCCTAAAAGAATTAAGTAGATTTTCAAATAAAAAGACAAAAATAAATTCAAACAACAATTAATTGCTATTCTTAGACTTTTAATAACAGACTTCGGATATTTCAGATCCATATATGGGAATATTAGAAATATATATAATGGCTCAAAAAAGTTCGCGACCTTCTATATCCTCCATTTCAATTGATAATCTTTTACTATTTTTCATAACCGTTTTCTGAAACAATTTGGGCCGTTCTTTCAATCTGTCTATCAAATTTTAAAGTATGTGTTTTTATATTCAAACGAAAAGATATAAATTTCAAAATATTTTGGTGCAATTTGGCATCCTAACATGTTTTGACTTAGGGACAACTGGTTTTGGAAATAAATTGAATCGGACAGTTTTTACCATAACTCCGACCTATTTTCAAATTAATTTTTTAAGGTTATACATGCGTTTATAAATTTCCAATCAAAAAAGGAATTCTTAAAAAAATCCATCAAAAAACCATCTTAAACTTTGATCAAAATCAACTCTTCCTTGAAATAGATAAAAAAAAAACTGGAACAACAAATGTATTTTACATTTCCTGAAATAAACTCCAATAAACGTATTTAAAATTCCATTTGAGCAGATGAGAGCTTTCTTTTAAAAACACTTCCAATTTTAATCGACTTGAATTTCAATAATCATATATATATATCATATGTTAATCATATGTTAACCGTGCAGAGGAAGCATTTGTAAACAAAAATTGATAAGATTGATGAAAGTGATAAGAGAGATAAGAGATATAAACAAACACACATATTCTTCATTTGCATCTGTATGTTACTCTAGCCTCCCTGTCTTTAGCAATTGATAACATCAGCTCAAGAATATTGAATTTTGGGAATGATGATAATTCATACGATCTAAAATTGTTACAAGAAACGAGAAACACAAACGAGTATCTAATTATAATTAAGGCATTAGTGGACCTAGACTATTTCTAAAAATATATAAAACGAGTGAAATAATTTCTTTTTAAAATTATATCAAATATAGGATTTGCTGGACCTTCGTTGGCCAATGGAAAGAACGGAAAATACTTTATTAAAACTTTCTTTTGTGATCACCTCTTCTCCGTTAGCCTGCTTCATGTGATATACGTTGTGTAACAGCTCCTTTAGAAACTATTTTCACATCTTCTGATCTGCCATTTTTTCAATCGTAAGATTTACAAGATTTCTTGACAAGGATCGACTTGCAAAAGATTTTCCGTATAAAAATGGATGAATATCGTTCTTCATTCAGTTCAGTTTTGAAAGGAACTAGAGTCAAGTATTGCGTCCAAAAAATTGCCACATTAAACTACGGTGTTGTGTTAACTGAACGGTTTTATCCACTTGTGTCAAAGTCAGTGCAATAACAAAAAAGAGTACATATACATAGTGTCAAACTAAATTCTCCTTTTTATTCTTTTATGCATATGTGTTGCGTACAGTGCTGCATATGAAAGGTTTTTCTTCTACTCGTAAAATTTATAGTTAGTGAATGTAGTTTTAAATTCTAATAACGTAAAATTTTTATAAGGAATCTTACGCACAAAATCTGGTATATTTTGAATTCATTTATATTATAATTATTATTAGTTTTATTTCGTAAATTTTTTTTCTTTAGAAAATCTTATATTATTTGCGATAGAACAGAGTAAATACATTATCAAATAAAACACTTTTCTTGTTCTTATTGTTAAACGGCAACTCGTACATTCCTCTAATTATTTCAGTAGAAAATTTTTTGTCGTCTTACAGTATTTTACAACGCTGTTATATATACTCTTTAAGCGAGTGTTTTTAGTTTAGTTTTCACTTAGTATTGTACACAGAATTCTTAACGATAAGCGTGTTTGGGATTTTTGTCGCGAGAAGTTTATATATAGGATAAAAAAGTTTTTCCAAATAAACTCGGGAAAAAATAAAAGCATAAACGTAAAAATATATAAATAAATTTATATAAAATAATCAATTAAATCCTAATATAAAACAATTTATGTATATGTGCGTAAAATACATTACAGTTCCTTAATTAAAATCTTTTAATTTCATGAATACGAGGTTACTTGATATGTGTTTCATGAAAAACACCAAATGTTGTGATTACATCGATCTGGTGGGTGGATGAAATATGATTTACAAGTGGTGGTTGCATTGATTATAAGGACGAAAACAATTTTTGGTCAATGAAATTATCTTTAGAGTAGTGAAAAATACTCAAGGCTGCGTTTTCGTCGAGAAGAATATAGAAGCAAACAAGTGGTTCGTTGTTAATTAAACCCACGCATTTTAAGAGGTGAAGCTGTAACAAGCCATAACAAGTATTCCGTAGTTGGTTTCAGTTGTACAAAATGACTAGTACTCCATCTTCAGAGGGAGGTAGCGAAGAGCTTTTCGATCCATTACCCGAGGAACTACATAACGTCCAGTCCGTGATTCACGTTACGAGAGAGAATATTGATGCATTGAATGCAAAATTTGCTAATCTTCAAGAACCACCGGCGATGTATATAGCTGAATATCAAGAGTTAACTTCAAAATTGCATGAACTAGAAGCTAAAGAGGCCGAACTCCTCGAACAGTTAAGCGCACAACAAGAGCTGGAAGTGAAGCAACAGTTGCACCAGCAACATCAACAACAAATTTTCAGTGGTGATTACAGCTGTCAGTCGCACTATCAAAATCAGCAGCAAATACAATTGCAACAACAGCAACAACAAATATATCAGAGATCCTTATACAACAGTAATAGTTCCGGAGGAGGAGATATGGTAGGTTTCTTCTCTTTTGATTAAGAAAATGTGTTAATTTACGTCTAATTTAGACGGACAGTTTCATATCCAGTCATAATAGCAGTCACTGCAATACATTAACACGCCAGCGAAAAATTCTACTCAGAGCTCATTTGCCTAATCAGCAGCGAACATCCGTTGAAGTAATTGCTGGAGTTCGATTGTGTGATGCTTTAATGAAGGCTCTGAAACTACGACAGCTTACCCCTGAAATGTGTGAAGTTAGTACTACGGAGAATGGACGCTACATTATACCATGGCACTCAGATATTGCGAGCTTGCAAGTTGACGAAATTTACGTACGATTGCTGGACAAATGCCCCATAATGACCCACATATCGCATCAGTTTATACGTAAGACATTTTTTTCTTTGGCGTTTTGTGAGGGGTGTCGCCGGCTACTCTTTACGGGTTTTTATTGCAATCAGTGCAATTTTCGGTTCCACCAGCGCTGTTTTGATAAGGTGCCCACATTGTGTCAACAATTTCCGGTCGACAGTTACTATCAGCGCTTACTAGCTCAGAATCCTGAAAATGCTGTTGGCATTTTATATCCAGGCCGTAGTTGTGCCTCAGATTTTCAGGTTTTTTTAATTTAAAATTTATCACAATAGTTTTTATATTTATATTAAAATCTTTAATAATTTTCCGTAGAGCCGTCATCCTCGTTCTATAAGTCAACAGGATCGTTCCAATTCGGCCCCCAATGTATGCATTAATAATATAAAACCTTTGACTGAGGCCCAATGCAAACTAATTCAGGCTCACGGTCCTTCACAAATCCAAGCGAATTATTCAAATTCAACTCAGGCTTCACCCACTGGCACTTTAAAACATCCAAAGAAAGAGAATCGTAGTTCGGAAGAAAACTGGGTAGGTGAGAAAATAAAGGAAGCTTTTAGCAACAGCAATGAGTTTTGTTTTCATTTAGAATATACAAGCTGAAGAAATCTTAACGGGACCTCGAATTGGTTCTGGCTCATTTGGAACTGTCTACAAGGCTCACTGGCACGGTCCGGTGGCTGTAAAAACCCTGAATGTAAAAACACCCAGTCCGGCTCAGTTACAAGCATTCAAAAATGAGGTGGCCATGTTGAAGAAAACCCGTCACTGCAACATTCTACTATTTATGGGTTGCGTCTCTAAACCATCATTGGCTATTGTAACCCAATGGTGCGAGGGCAGTAGTCTTTATAAACATATCCATGTAAAGGAGACAAAATTTAAACTGAAAACCCTAATCGATATCGGGCGACAAGTGGCTCAAGGTATGGATTACCTCCATGCTAAAAATATTATACATAGGTAGGTAAAATTCCAAGAACTCTATTGTGTATTCTTGGTTTGGATTTATTCCATCTAATTTTGCAGAGACTTGAAATCAAATAACATTTTTCTGCAAGATGAATATTCAGTAAAAATAGGAGATTTCGGTCTCGCTACTGCGAAAACTCGATGGTCAGGTGAAAAGCAAGCACATCAACCAACCGGTAGTATTCTATGGATGGCCCCCGAAGTTATACGTATGCAAGAACAAAATCCATACTCTTTTCAATCAGATGTTTATGCCTTTGGTATTGTATTGTACGAACTACTGGCCGAATGTTTACCTTATAATCACATCAATAATAAAGATCAGATTTTGTTTATGGTCGGCGTTGGCCTCCTTAAACCGGATATGTCCAAAGTGCGTTCTGATGCTCCACAAGCATTAAAGCGGCTCACGGAAGATTGTATTAAGTATGATCGCAACGAACGGCCATTATTTCGTTTACTACTCAATATGCTGGAATATATATGGCGGACTTTACCCAAATTGCATCGTAGTGCTAGCGATTCCACGTTAATTCAAAGTCAACTGCAACATGATGATTTCCTATACGTATGTCCTAGTCCCAATACTCCGGTGAACCTTAACAATTTTCAATACTACCACAGCGCTGGTAATATCTAGCGATGTTGATCTTTTACTATGCTTGTGATTTCAGAAACTTCATTTTGTTACAACAGTAAGAGTAACTCAAAAATTTTAAGTAAGCAATTAAAGTGCTAACAGTGCAACAAAAGCAAAAAACATGTTTTTAAATTAAGAGCATAACATATTAACAGAATTTGCTTACAGGAGAAAGCAAATCTTCATATGACACTAAAGAACCTGCACAGGCGTGAGTTTAAGCACAAATTGCTAAAGTTTTAAAACAATAACACCAACTTTAATCAAAATCAACAAAAGCCTCAATCTTGAATTCATTATTTGTTAACTATGTAGACGATTAACACATTTAACAATTTATGATATGATATGTCTCCTGATTTATTTTAAATAATTATTATTTTTATGTGTAGTTGTCTTTGTTTTATTGCGTTTTTTGCGTTTACTAAAACATGTTTCAAATTACATTCTAAAAATTATCTTAATGTTATGAACAAAAATACATTAAAAAAAAAGTTACAAACTTAAAGAGTCATTAATTTATTCATCAAAATTTTTGATTTTTTGAGATTGCTTAAATGGCATCCATTCGCAAATATAAGGTTTGAAATTTCTTATAAATTTTTAAGCTTCAACTCGAACAGCGAACTTAAAAATTCTTAATTTGCCCAGAATCATAAACTTTTATCTATTTTGTATGGTTTGAAAAAATACACGTTTGTTTTAATTGTTAGTTAGCATGACTTTCTATCGAATTCAATTACTGATTATATATTATAAAGATACAAGACAGTAAATAACATTAAACATTATGTTGCATATGCTTTAACTGCTATATAAAAAATTTGCTGATGTTAGCCCAGCCACCATTCAGCGTTAACAGCCTTTCCGCAATAGATCTTAATTCAAGGTGAACATTTTTCTTCAAACAATATATTAGTTTGGGGAAAAAGAAATCCATCCAATCTTATATGAACTTCAGGACTTTATTTAACATTTCGAATTGGAAAATAATGGATTTCTTTTTCCCCAAACTAATATATGTATGCGTAGTACAATAAATATGGTGAAGTTTATTATTTCTTATTAGAAAATTTTCATAAAAGTTAATTTTTTCAAACTTTCGAAGTATGTTAAAAATCGGTTAATATTCTGTTCGCTATAGACTCAAAATACAACTACGGATTTTTACGATAATTGATGTTTACACAGAGCCTTTAATACCTTCTTAAACTATATGACAGCATACAGAAAAATCAATGTTATTTACTTACAAAAAAAAAAAAGAATTTGCAAATTTAATTATTTTCATCACATAACCGTCATTTTGGTGTTAACATAGGATATAAAATTTAATTAAGATGGCATTAAAACAGTATGAAATAAGCATTTCATATTTCTGGGTAATGATTGCAATGATTTCGTATAGAAACTCTAACTAACTTTCCCCTTGGCTAAATTTAATTTACGTATTTTCGTATTCATATTCATATTCATCTGATGACTTTCTTCATTTTTTGCATTATATTAGTTTGGGGAAAAAGAAATCCATTATTTTCCAATTCGAAATGTTAAATAAAGTCCTGAAGTTCATATAAGATTGGATGGATCCATTATTTTCCAATTCGAAATGTTAAATAAAGTCCTGAAGTTCATATAAGATTGGATGGATTTCTTTTTCCCCAACCTAATATATGCACATCAGCTGTAAAATACGTTCTCTCATTTATCTCAGATCAGATAGATAGAAAAATTTCTATCTTTTTAAATAAACTTGCACTAACAGTAACTCTTGCATGCAGTAAAAAGTCACCACAAAAATCTCTTTAATTTGTCTTTAAAAGCCAAAAAAACGGCAGCTGCAAAATAAAAATAAATTGTTCGTTGTATTTGTACTTTATGGCGCCAATTTGTAAAAGTATGAATATCATTATTAACTTTTACTGAAAAGCAATATTTATTATTATTATTATTATTATTATTATTATTGAACATATTTTGACTTAAGAAATAAATTCATGGGTTAATGTGAGATGAGTACCAACAACGGCTCTTCTTTTTTGCGATTGCGATGGCTTAATCTAGTCGTTTTAATAAAATTAAATATTTTATTGATATTAGTTTCATCAAGTATACTCATTATTATTCATATTTACAAACAATTGCAGACAAATTTTGTATAATTTCGTTTTTATAAAAAACGAAGGAATGTCAGTTTGCCTTCCTTATATTATTTATTGCTTTACTCTTTCAAAATAAATGATAACAACAGAGAAAACTAAATATCATGGTCTAAAAGAAGAGATTAATAAACATTGACTATAAAATGAGTGTCATTTGACTTCAAGTAAACGCACACGTAAGCCTTTAAACGGTTACCTGAGCAAGTTTTGGGAATTAGTATAATTATCTTTGATTTTTTGTATTGTTTTCAAACGTTCGAAAAACCTACATATGCACCCGGAAAAAGTTTATTTCCCCTATACTGCCGCCTTTTAATGATACTCTAATATTCGACAATTGCAGTTGGAAAAGCGCTGTCGAAGCAATCGAAACAATGCAATATTGAATGTTGAATATTAGCAACAAAATTAAATAACAAAAATTTTAAATTGAAACTATCAAAAATTTCAACTATTAGTCGTGAAAGAAGAGGAAAGTATTACCAGATTCGAAAATATTTGCTTTGGATTGCTCAATTTAAACAAGATATTATTAAAGATATTTGACGTTACATTTTCAAGGCGGTACTGCCGCTTACAAAAAAAAAAAATAAAATAATGAAGTATAACTATACATAAAGTACTAAAATGAATAAAAATATATTTGAAGTATAGGTAATAATACAATGCGTACGAAATGGTTAAAACCATTTGTAAAAAAAATCATTTACATATATCTGGTATATAATTATTTTTCAAATTAATTCAAAATCAATTTTAATTTTTAATTTTTTGAAACACTAACCAGAAAGCGACTGCCTTCAAACCGTAATACCGTTTAATTAAAAACCAATTTTAGGAATATTTTTTTTGTTTATAATAAGATATGTTAAGTTATTCTATTTGGATTTTAAGGCAAATAAATTTTGAGTTAACCAGGTAGCATCAAACGACATAGACAATTTAGACATGCATGTATATAGTCGAATATTCAATTGTACTTTGATACAATCGTTTACACAATATATATAGAAATTGAATGAAATTTAAAGCAACAAAAATCTGTTCTAAAATGAACATATCTTTGGGAAAAAAAAAAATTATATTAAATAAATAAATGCTGTTGCTTAGAGCCTTTTCGTACCTCTAAATTAACAATTCGAAATCGCGCGAATTTAAGAATTTAACGTGATTACACACGAAGTTAGAAATAAATGGAAATCATACTAAATCAAAAAAATTCGGTGAAATTATCCAATAAAAATTTTCCGTCAATTTTTTTTAGCAGTTCGTATGATGTTTTCCAAATTCACTATAGGAATGTCTCAATTTTTTTTTTCTTCACTTCACAACAAAATTGTATTAATGTAAGTGTTTGTTTCAAATTACTAAATTTTTCCCCGTTAAAAATATGTTTCTAACCTTTAACTTCTATATATATTGTCTATCCATATTGTTAGAGAGTATTGCCAGTCTGACAAAAAATTAATTTAATAAATCGGGTTTAGCGAAGAGGATAGCAAAAAATTAAACTTGTGAATTGTTAAGACATTTTGGTGTTTTTTTTTTTTATTTAAAGTGGTAAAAAAAATCTATTTTGCTTTAATTGTATTGAATACAAAGCTAACAAATAAAAAGATTTATTAAAAAGGATAGAAAATTTGTGAATAAAATTATGCCAGTGTGTTTGCCTACCTGACTAGTTGGCAAAAGCGTTTTTCTCTACATAAGTCTTTTTTTTCTGTATGCGTTGTACATTCAATACTAACGCAAATATGTTATATACATATACATAAAAGCGAGGAAGAGATTTTAAATATTTCACAGATTGTCAAAAGTCATTTGATTTCGATAATTTATTTAGTTATTTATAAAACAAAACTTTCGGTGGGCGAAGTGTTTCACGTGTGCACATATTTATATAAATTTATATTTAGATGAATATTATTATTAGTGTGGAAACTGTTTGATTTGATTGGCGTGTGTATATGTGTTTGTATATTGCGACTTTTTTTTTTCACTCATTGTTGACCGCAACAGCTTACATATTTTTTAAGATTCGCTCTTGATGAGAATATCGCTAAATATCGTATCTATATTCGTTATTTATCTAACATAGCTGTGAAGTAATAAATAAATTAAAAAATTAAATAATTAGTATAAATATATAATATAAAAAGGATGGTTAGTTGGTCAGAAAAGATTTCTAAATGTTTTCTGGAAGCGGACTATAAACATTAATTTCGAACTGACGGAATTACATTTTTTTTTTTTTTGAAAACATCCACGGACATGTAAAGAAATAAATCTTTTCCATATATTTCTACGTTTTGCAATAAATTTTTCGAAGGGTTTAAAGATGTTCTGTGAAATTTTTTAATTATATTCGCATTAATCTCATTAAAAATTTTCCGATACGGATCTTTGTAAGATAGGTTTTTGTAATTATAAGTTTGGGTTATAACGTTCGATGTTTGCATTCGAAGAGAAAGTTGCTTCGTTTTTCCATTTGATAACAAATTGTGTGACAAATCCATTTGATTCTTAAGGTCGGTTACGGATACTATCATCAATTTGGAAACTCATTAGTCTTTTATATGTTTGCGACCTTCGTTTCAAAATGTAGTAATTAAGCAAAGTAAAGTCTTTGAACACTAAAGAGGGAACGCTGCATGTAAAATTTTGCTGTGATATTCTTGCGTGTCGAAAAAAATCCTTCTATGTATTATGCTTATTTAATTTGGTTGTGCATAGAATTACAGAAAATATTTTAATTATAATTTAAATAGCTTAAATATTTTAAAATATTTTAATACTCTTCTTATATTTAATCCCCTAAAATTTATTACACAAAAAAATTATAAATGTTCTCTCTCCTTTGTAATATTACAGTTTGCTCGCAAAATGAATTGAGAGAATTTTCAAATTGCATTTCTCTTTGAACGGATTTTCTCTGATTTCCTTTTCAAGTAATCGCTTTAGTAAACACAATAGTTTTCTTTCGAACTTCATGTTGATATGACGTGTATTCGCTTTGTTACTTATTTGAAATAGCCTGCTGTGTGTTCAATCAGTTAGCAATCAGTGAATTGTCTAATTAATCCTTGCATTGTAATATTTTGTCTGTTTCGTTTGCAGCCGTATATTTTGCTATTGTCTCATATACCAAGAGGATGGAGGATCCTAATCGTATGATGGCTCATACGGGTGGAATGATGGCCCCTCAAGGGTATGGCATGCCTGGCCAAGATGATGCCCAGACTACCGGTAATGAAAATGAGGTGCGAAAGCAAAAAGATATTGGGGAAATATTACAGCAAATTATGAGCATTTCGGAGCAATCTCTCGACGAAGCTCAGGCCAGGAAACACACATTGAATTGCCATCGCATGAAACCGGCTCTATTTACAGTACTGTGTGAGATAAAGGAGAAGACCGGTAAGTCCTTTTTAAACAATTATCATCTTTTTATAATTATTATTGTAAAAATAAATTAAACTGTAAATGCTGCGTATATATGATTGTTTTTGGAGAGCATTTCAGTATATTTATATCCTTAGATTCTATGCACGTCTTTACCGATTGTATATTAATTAACATAAATATTATTGTGCATATATTTGTCGTTGTATGCAATTGAAATTCGTTACGCAAAACAATTACAATTAACATAATGTTACTACCAAAAATGCCTAAACGGTTAAATGCTGGGGCAAACAATTAAAAGTAATTTTAAAATTTTTTTTTTTTTTGCATAGAATAAAATAGAAAGAAAATTAGTACTTGTTTCCGTCCATCATTCTTGATTTATTTACATTTTTGATACTGTCCCGTTTCCTTTTGCATTTATGCAGAATATTTAAGAAAAAAATTGTTATAAGAGATGACGAGCAAAACATTTTAATTACATTTGCAGGAAGTATATCGGATGATTTATGTCTTAAGCTATGTAATGTATTTTGCCGCTTACATTCGATTTGTTTGGATTGGATATCTCGGTTTATATATCGGCAAAGTGAACTATAGCTTTAATTAATAAATCGGGCATTTTAATATTAAACAGTTAGAAAAATCACTATAGGTTGAGTTTCAGGTTTTTGGTTTTTTTTTTTCTTTTTTTACTTTCTTGACATATTTTAAATAATTCCGTAATCTTGTTTTTTGTTTTTGCCTTGCATGACTAAAAGGAGAATGATAAAGGGATTTTTCACTTCTTAAATAATAATAATAATAATAAAAAAAAAAAAAAAAAAAAAAACCAGACAAAAACTTTTTATTTTTACTTGCAATATAATCTTATTATGAGACGGAATTAGGTGTAAACGAATTATATGCTACCTGCGGTAGTTCATCCTCACATTTCCGATACGGGAGATACAGAGTAACAAAAATTGTGAGCAAAACTATGGTTTATTAAAAATTCATTCTTATTGTGCTTCCAGTTGTACTCGCCTTTTTTTTTTTTTATTTTTTCCGGAATAGGTTTTTTAGTTCTAGAAAAATATTTTGTTAATTATTTAATTAAAATTTAAAAAAAAAAAAAAAAAAAAAAAAAAAAAAAAAAAAAACATTTGTGAATTAAGAAAAAAAATGCAAATTATGATAAATTCTAGGAGAGATCTTATTGGTAGAAAGTGTCAAAAGAAATACATGATAATTCTAAAGATGTCGTTATTGTTAACGGCTCGGATTTATGTAAGTTTTTTCGTTTAGTTTTTCGGAACTTCTTCTCAAAAGTAATACATAAAAAGCATAACTGAAGATGATCTAATATTTTCTCAATCGTATTAAATATTCTAAGGACTTAAGCAAATCTTTTATTTTTTTTGATATATATTTTTGGAAAAACATAGAGAGATGATCACATCATAACGTCACTAAATGCATTTGTATTTAAATTATTAAATAAATTAAAAGAATGTTTTATATGTGGCTAAAATCATCTCATATTGTTTAGCGTTTGGGAGGGAGGAGAACACTTGACTTGAGCCCATATATTTATAGTCGGAAAGTGAAATAAATGAAGAAACTTTTTAACAAATAAACGGCACAGCATAGATGCAACCACAACATTTTGTCTAAGTAACGAACGTCATTTTAATTTGTTTAAAAATAATTTATAGTCCATTGCATTAAAAAGTCCAAAAGCCGGTTTAGCTTTAGCAATAAGATAATAAGCGTTTTAACAAAGACGTTGCTATAGGGTAGAGCCAACACACACACACATCTGAAAGGCGAGTATTATTCGCGCGCAGAAACAAAACAGAAATGAGAAAACTAAAGATATAAAAATGTTCATCATAAAGTTTTATAAAATATGGAAATTAATAACGATTAACTGAATAAATTTTCAACAATACGTTACGTACGCATACATTTACATATTTACAAATAAACATAACTTAACTTTTACTTTAAATTAACTTCTTTACGCGTTTTGTTTTAACTTCATTTTTTATTTACGGAAAATTCTTTTTTTTGTTTCTTTATTTTTTTTTTTTTTTTCTTTGTTTCTTGTTTATTTCTTTCTTATAAAACTTCAGAGGATCTTTTATAAACTCTATATACATTTTGTGATAAATTTGATTGATAGATTCTAGTTATTCTTATTTTTAAGGTATATTTCTGTTGAAGTCGTAATTGCGAATGAGCGTGAAATAGACTAATGTGATTATAGAAAGAGATCCAATCATCAAGAGATCAATGCTACAAATCTAGTCAAAGAAAATTTATATGTCAAATCATTATTTTCAATGAAATTGCCTTATTGAATTGTAGAAATCGGAGCCCATTGCCTTATAATTTTTTTTTTGCTTTAGAAAGTATTTATGGGGACTCGTTCTATGCAAATTTTGCACATCATTTTAATTTATTAAGATATCATTTACTAACGACTTTTCTCGACAAATATTTTAAAAAGCAGTGAAGCTAACTTAGTGTGTGATCTCGAAAATGGTTTGATTCGACCGATTCTCGATCAAAGCATGTCAGTGTGTCGAAATTTCCTTAAAATATTTCGAAAATTGTTACCTCATAATAGGATAGAACGATAGGATAAGTTTAATTTAATTTAAACAAGTAAAAGAATTATATATTTAACTCTGTCGAATCTTTTATACCCATCACTTTTATCTTAGAAAAAAGGGGGAAAAACTAAATTATAATAAGTGGGCTTGGCAGTGAAAGACCTTTTAATATTTCTGTCAAATTTCAAGTCAATATTTTCATGCTTATAATGTTTACCAAGGACATTAGATAGTTAAGCAGCCAGACAGATGGACATATATATATATATATATTGTGGGGTCTCCGTAGTTTCCTTTTGGTAGTTACAAACCGAATATACTCTTCACTTTCAGTGATGGGTATAAAAATGATGTTGAACGTATGTTGAACGCATCCACAAAAACTTAATACCTTAACCTTCAAGCGGTGGTAAGATATAAAAATTAGTCCAAATAGATTTAAAAGTTCGTTTAAAATTAGCAAAAAATTAAAAATATCCCCCCTTTTTGTGTGAATCCTTAGATTTGATTGTGAATTCAAACTCAATCTAGAAAGGATTTGGATAAAAAACCATAAACAAATAAGACGGAGTATTTAAATATGGTTTTTAATTTTTATTGTCATTTATGAATTTCTACAACTTCACTATACGACAGATAACATACGATGGATTTCGGCGGGAACGGATCATTTTTCAATGAAATACAATTGAAAGTCAAAGGTTATAATGTATAAAAACGTCAACCAAATCAAATATAAATCGTTTTTTTTTATTTATATTGCTTTCATTGTGTGTGTGTGACTTGATGGATGTACTTTCAATTTCACAATTTGCTTTAAATCAAATTACAGAATTCAGTAAAAAAAATGCTCTAAAAGTTTCCTTAAAGAAATTTTTCTTATGAGTTTCTCTTACCCTTGTTAATGTTACTGCTTCTGCTGCTGCTGCTGCTGCAGCTGCAATATAACGTAATAAAAATTGATTTATTTCACTTAATATATAGGATAACGTTTCATGGTCAGTTTATAATTGTTTTCGTTTGCGGTTTCTCATACGTATTAGATTCACGGGTTTCATATTCGAAGGGGATAAAAAAAAAATCGAGCACGCGCTGAAATTAAAGCCTAAATGAAATAATAATAAAACGCATTCGTACATTAGTTTGTTTGGTTTTGCTGAACCTTCCAAAGAACCCTCATAAAATGTTAAATAAATAACATTTCTTGTCGCGTTAAGACAACTCGAAACGTAACATTTGTCACATTAACTGTATCCATAAGCAAAAAGGGTCCCGGCTGTTGCCAATTTGTGCTTTTTCATTTTTGTTTTCTTGCCTAACTTTTCTTGTGTTTTTTTTTCTTTTTTTTTTTTGTAGTACAATTGTTCTTTATTTCAATAGCACACAGATGGATTTTATACTTATTTCTCCGTGATTCCGTATAACATTGGAAAGCAATTGCTGCGTCATATCCAGACTTATACATACATACATACATACATACATACATACATACATACATACATACATACATACATACATACATACATACATACATACATACATACATA
>KK351069.1:959958-995061 GCA_000671755.1 Glossina brevipalpis | reverse complement strand
AAAATTGTTTTATTGCATATGAAGTGAAAAAAAAATATTAATTACGAAAATTTATGACAAGAAAAAATGTTACATAACACTAGAAGATTATAATAACAAACGATATCGAATGTATGAATTACTGGCTTTTTTTTTTTTTCTTTTTTCAGAATAAAATTACTCTGACATAAAGCGAAACTACAGGCAGCAGTTGCTCCATTTAATTTGGTTTTTGACACTTCGCAGATATCTATGGCAGACAGTGACAGCCGGGGATCATTGAAAGACACTATAATACCTTTTCACTAAAGTGAACAAAGGTTTTAAACAAGTTTTTACTCTTTTTCTTGAATTCTACAGGACAGGTTCAAAGGATTAACCATGAAATTTATTTTAAAAAAATAATCGCATTAAACAATAATACTATTTTCAAGAAGCAGATAACTTTGCATCCAGGCCAATAGTAAAGAGTAAAATGAAAATTAAGAAAATTTTTTTCATTATTAGTGAAAAAAAAAAAAAAATTGACAAATTTAAATTTTATGGAAATTTGTCTTTATGATATTGAGTTGGAATGATTAATAGCTCAGTACACCATCGGGGGGCTACCTTTAAAGAAGATACCGCAGATATTAAAAGGGTTTGGCTAGAACGTTTAAAATCAAATAACTCGACGAGTTTTAATATTATTTATTGAAACTGGCACCAAAATCTGAATTACTGACTGTGATATTAAAGTTGATACAGTTCTTACTGATAGTGTAGATAGAAAGTGAAAACGATGGCGACAGATTTGGCAAGTTTATATAATCAATATCAACTGAAAAATGAATCTCATTACTTTGAATAATTTTTTTTTTAAAAAAGTCCTAATCTTCCTCCTATATTTTTAGCATCTAATCAAGTGGACAAGCAGTGTATATATCGGCAAAGCTTCTAGTTTCTACTTATTAAAAGTCATCACAATGGCAGTCGTATGTTGGTATTCCAAAAAAAAAAAAAAAAAAAAAAAAATCTGGAGCAAAATTTAAAATGACATCTTCTCTTGTAAAAGAAGTAAAAAATTGAAATTTTATCGTTTGCAAAGAATTATGGAAAATAAGAAACGATCACTCTATTCAAACAGCGGCGAAAAAAATCATGGATAACACATTTGCAAGAATTCGTGTCGTTCATCCTCTCTACATGCCAAATACCAATGAAACCTTATAAGAGATCTACTTCTGTAATTTGAAATTGTGGACAGATTCTTACGATTAAACATATTCTTTATGTGAATGCCAAAGACTATCCACGATTCGGAAATTTATATTCGGAACATCCAATCCTATGGACGGACTCCTGGAGAATAACAGGAGCATATAATACAAATAAAATATTTAATTTTATTTAAATGACTAGACTGATCAGTTAATCTATTTAAAAAAAAAAAAATTAATAAATCGATAAAATTAATAATAGAATAAATAGTCTTAGTTGTGTGCTAGAGATCTTTCTATTTTTTTTTATAACTCCAAAAATTTATTTCATTGGTCTAAATAAATTATAATAATAATAATAAAAATTAGAAAATAATAATTTATAAAAAAAAAAATTAAAATTAAAGAAAAAAAAAACTCGAAAATATTGTTTTTATAAATATAAAATATAATAATAATTATATTACATGTATAAAAAATATACAAAAAATGATCAGAACCTTTGGGGTAAAAAGTCGGAAAATACTCAGCTCAGTTTTCGAATATTTGATGAGCGTTTATTATAGCTTTGACGTGTTAGCCGTTACTACGGCCTATTACTAGGGGTTTCCTGTGATTCCCTTGCTATTGTTTTAATATCGGGCATCAATAAATAACTCCTAATTTTTGGTTTACTTTTTTCGAATGTTTTCTCTACCGTGCTTGTAACACATGACGTCTATCATCTAATCATAGATGCCAGTCACTATTAAATGATCTATATAAAATGTGATTTTTCTTTTTTTTAAAAAATTTTATTTAAAGAATAATAAAAAAAAAAAAATTTAATTTTAATTATATTTTAATTAGACACTGACTGGTTAAGTTGAAAATGTGAAAAAAAGAATAAATGAATGAATGGGCAGATTAAATACAAGATCGAATAAATTATATAGATAATTAACTCTATTTCTGTTTGGGGAAGTTTCCATCGAAAAACTCTGATAATCGTTTTTATATCAATATTTTTATATAAATGTAAAAAGCGCAATTAAACATTTCTTCTTGTAGATCGTGTAAATGATATATAAAATCATAAACCCGGATATTTATTATTGTTGAAAGGAAAAATCTGTGCGTTTAATGCGAGAAGTCTAAAAAATCACAAGACTGTATTGCGTGTAGCATTGGAATGTGATTGTAAAGAAAATTGTATAATATTTAGAATATACTTGTGAATTTTAGTGTAACATAAAATATTTAAATGTACAGGTTTTTGAAAATTAATTAATTTTAAGATATGATGTGTGTATTTATTTTTTAAAGGTCCGAAGTTATACTGTAAGAGTCATATGATCGAGAGAATATAGTAAAATAGTTGCTTTAAATGGCTTTGAGACGGTTCATGTCATATATTCAATTAGGAACATGAAAACCATCCAACGTTCGCTGGTATATAAATCATAAATTTTTATGAAATTAGCAATTTTGTTGAATATTAACTATTGTCTATAAGCGAGTGTTATGAGGTGACAATTGTTAAAGTGGAAATGGGTATTGAATTTCTGCTTAAAAATTTAAACATCTTTTAAATAGCAAAGAGAATTAGACTGACTAATTGGTGATCTATTTCATTATCCATGATATCTATACGTGAAGGTATTTATTTATAATATTACCATAACAACTTATCAGCCCTTGAACTGTTTAGCAGACTATGACTTTTTTTTTATATCAAGTTGAAAGGCATAATCGTTGATGCTATTTCAATTGGGTTAAGCTCTAGGACAAAAAAAAAAACGACCATAAGGCATGCGTAAATGAATTTTTTTAAATCACTCATCAATTGAATATATCATGTATATAAAATCATATAAGAAGTGATATCGTTTATGAAACATTTATTAATAAATAATTCGTTTTCGGTCGAAATATTATATTTTTCAAAGGATATTCTTTTAAAAATGTTGTTAATGTTCGATTTAGATCAAAATCAAGAATTACACTGACATGAGTTTGGAAGATGAGGCACACGGTGTTGAGATGTGAGATAATTTTTTTTTGAATGCCTCGAAGTTATTTCTGTTGATTACGTTTTCTAGAAAAGAAAAAGACGAAGAAAAAAGCAAAACATCAACAAGTATTCATAAACAGACGAAATTATAAAGCATTCACGTAATGCTGGTAAATATCTTAACGATTTCGTGCTTGTTTTTTTTTTGTTTTTTTACCTCCTTAGATTCTTATGGTATTTTTTGATTTGCATTATTTTTGTTTATTGGATTTCGTTCTCTAATAAGTCTATAAATATCAATGTCTCTTCCTTGTTATAAGAAAACTTTTGTAAGATATTTTTTTTTAATTAACGACATTAAGTTTTAAGGAATTGTGTGAGAGTTTCTATTATTATCAATAAATTATCTACGAAATTTTTTGTTTAATTTTTTCAAGCACGTTTCTCATTAGATTAAAAAGACAGGCGTGGACGGACGCAAACATATATAGAAAAAATCAAGCATTTTTCTTCTTGTTTTCCGTAATAACATTTGATATCATCATATGACGAAAACATTTCTGAAGAAGTATGATCCATATGATCTATATACTCGTTAAGAGCAAGTGTGCAAATTTATTTCAAATATGATTTCAAACGGTTTATTAATATGATTTTGTTGTGTCTTGTGTCTTATTATTATTAATTGGTTTCTGTCTTGACTGTAACGTTGTTTCGTTTAAGAGAACATAAAGGAATTTTTCTCAAATCATTTATAATTCAAAAATAGTTATTTGGATTTTTTTAAAAGTCGCCTATTGGTTTGATATTAAATCGTATGTATTTTATCTATTAGAAGCTCAGACGCAATTTGTATTATTGTTTACATAGATTAGAATTCGAGGAATCTATAGCGGAACTTTTTGGGCAATAGTTTGGCTTCTATTTTTGAATTACTTGATGGCGTATAAGGAAAGCATTAAAACTGCTAACATTTTTGTTTCACGTCCATTCTTCTTCTTCTTCTTCTTTTCGAATCAAAAGTAAAATCGTGAAGAGATCTTTTTGTTGTTCCTTTTTTTTTTTTCTTTCTGACATCAAACATTTTAAGAATGTTTGCAATTGCGGATCATCCTGTGTTTTCATGAAAGTTAATTCAGGTTTGTGTTTTAAGTCTTCTGTTTAACATTTGCGTTACGGCAGCGATTATAAAGAAAGAGAAAAAAAAAAAAAAAGAAAACAAAAGAGAAAACGAAATCTATAGAAAAATGAATACCAAGAGGAATTCAAAAGATCAATAGTTGAAAATAATAATGTGTGAGTGAGAGAGAGAGAGAGAGAGAAATTAAAATCTGAGAAAGAAATAAGTGAAATGTCTCTCCTCAAATTTGAAAAATTTTTTTATTAATCTGTATGTTTGCAATATTAATATGCAAAAGTAATTTTTTTCAATGAGAAAGTTAAGACCTTAACTTAATCACAAAAACCTCTGCCAAGGGAAAGCTTAAAACAATATTGAGTTAAACTCTACGATCACGTATCGCATAGCAAGTAAAAGAAAAGAAACAAATAAGAAAAGTTGTTCACTTCGCGATGAATCTTGAACACTCATCATTAATTATTTAAACAATAAATCGTAATAAAATCGCAACAAATTATTGTTTATTGATATTTTTGTATGCTTAGTTATCTCTCTCGCTATACTTATTAAATATTATTGGATTTATAGGAGGATCAGGTTCAAACTTCAAAAAGTATATCGAAGCAATTCGATGAGGAATATATGAAAACACACACACACACACACACACACACACAAGCTGCTATATACAATTTTGTTTCAGAATTTTAGGTATTCGTAACAAAGCAAAACATGAACAATAAGGGTAAAAAGGGTACAGGGCTAAATCATCATAGAATTTCATAAATATAAACAAAAAAAATNCAGAACATATTACGATTAAAATTAAAACTGAAATGTTTGTGTATGTGTGCAGTAAATATATAAAAAAATGATTTCAAAAATGATTTGTTAATGCAGCTTCCAAGGTATTAATACTTTTTTTTTTTTTAATTGAACCCACGTGTTTCGCAATGTCTCGTTGGAGACACCACCTGCATATTATTATCATTTTCTACATTCTTGCTGTGCTGTACCTACACATCTCTCACATCTTATCTATAATAAATTTATATGATACATACGTAGAAAATTGAAAATAGTTTTTTGAGGCAGGAGTGGTTTTAACACACACACACACACACACACATTTTACTAAAAACTATTTGTAATGTTTCATTGAACTATCCTATCGTGTAATGTTTTCCGTTTGAATGGAAATAATTATTAAATTTATTTAATCAAATCAAAAGATGAATGAATTAAAACAAATACCCAGAGAGAAATACGATATGAGTTAGCGGGACTTTTGAAAGAAATTGAATTACAATGCAAAGAAAGAAAGAAAGAAAAAAAGAAGAGATTTTTTCTTTTTCACTTTTATTCATAAAGACCATCGTAACTACTCGTCCTCGTCTCCTCGTCTCCTCGTCTCGTCATCTCGTCGTTTCGTCGTCTCGTCATCTCGCTTAATGAAAACCTTTACTTTAGCGCTGCATTGATTAACCATCTTTGGCATTCTTATTTGCCATTATTATTATTAGTATTTTTATTTTTTATTTTTTATTGTTTGTCTTGTCTTGTCTTTACAGAGTCATGTGTTGCATTCAATTAGTGTTCAAGTAAAATCGAGTTTAAGAGAAAGACATTTTAATTATCAACTTGTAACATGGATTGGTCTGAAGGTGATTTGGTTTGGTTTGACCCTGGTATGGGTCATCCTATACCTGGTGAAGTTCAAGAAGTTCATCGCGCTGCTCAAGTAATAGTCGTACAAGCCCTAATTAAAAACAAGGTATGTGTTTCACACACTTTTTTTTTTTGTCTTCTTCTTAGAAAAAAAAAAAAAAAAATATATTTTTGCAAAATTTTCTAATCCAATGCCAAGCGCTTTTTTTAACTTACATTTATGACATTTGCGGATGCGACCAGATGTTGGTTCACCGTATCGTCATATCTTAGGGATTAATTCAAGTGATACAAAATTAGTTATGTATGTGTATTTTTCTCAAATGTGGTTGCATTTTTTTTTTGGGGTCAATAATAAATGTACATTTAGAATCATTCCCAGTTTTCTAAATTTTTTCGTTTCATNAAAAAAAAAAAAAAAAAAAGAAAACGCTGCCAAAGTTATTAGAAAATGTTAATCTGAATCTGCTGTTAAAATCTCTTGGCGATCGATTGAATATTGATGATGTCAATTTTCCTTAAAACTTCAAAAATATATCTTCGAGAACATTCCTCCTCATTAAAAAAAAAAAAAGAAAAAAAGAAAAATTAAGGAGCCATTCAGACCACTTTTAGAGATTTTTGGAAATTATTTTGGAATATTTAAAGGAAAAGTTAATCCTTGAGTTAAAAAGCGAACATGTGAACATCAAGTAGAAATGACTGATTGTTTTTAATACACTTACTTACTTACTTACTTAAATTTGCGCTTTAATTTTCGCTTTTTTTTTTTTTAATTTTATCTAGTATTTAATGTTTAACAGAGTCTAATCATTGTGAAATTTTTTTTATAGTATAGATATATAAATAAATAAATAAATAAATAATATGTGAGTGCATGTAATAACAGCGTATTATCATATAATATATTGTTTGTCACATAATAATATATTTAAAAAGATGGAATTTATGTTAAACACATACACAGATGTAGGGTGAGTTATTGTATGTAAATATCTTAATTGAAACATTAATTTGAAGAAGTATTTGATGAATACGTTTTTTATGTTATATTATCCCAGCAAATGGTGTAAAATTTTCAATTAAAACAATTAAATTTTAATAGAAAAGGAAATATTTCATAAGTAATGTTGCATTTTTAATTTGATTGAAGGTTAATAATTAACAATTTTGAAAGGATTACATTTTTGATTCGAATATAACTTTATTTGTTGTTTAATACCCTTAGTAGTAGCAGTAGCACTAGTAGTAGTAGCACTAGTAGTAGTAGCAGTAGTAGTAGTAGCACTAGTAGTAGTAGCACTAGTAGTAGTAGCAGTAGTAGTAGTAGCACTAGTAGTAGTAGCATTAGTAGTAGTAGCAGTAGTACTAGTAGCAGTAGTAGTGTAGTAGTAGCAGTATTAGTAGTAGTAGTAGNTTTTTTTTTTTTTTTTTTTTTTTTTTTTTTTTTTAAGAAAATTCGTGATTTAAATTTTTTGTAAGTTTCTTGTCAATCAATTAATTAATTAATGAATTTTTCGTTTTAAAAAGCAAACGATATTTCGATTAATTATTCATTTAATTTTTATAATACAACCCAACATGCAATATTCCAAGAAAATACACTTATTTTATAATAATCAAATTTAATCCAAAAATTATTCAATGGAAAATAAATTTTAATTATAACAAAAAAAAAAAAACAGAAAAAAAAAATAAATTTATAAAAAACAAAAAAAAAATTAAATAAATTTATAAAAAACAAAAAAAAACGCAAGCTTAATAAGAGAGTAAAGTAGTCTTGAGAAAATTATTCCCGAATCTCGATTTATAGAAAAGAAAACAAATATTTTGTAAATAAAAGAGTTTGAGAGAAGAGCCATTGAAAGTGAATAAACTGAGCAGTAGTAAGGCAAAAATGTTAAACATTTAGATTTGATTTGAAGTAAAAGAAGAATGAATGCCGCTGTTATTGCTGTTGCTGCTATTAATGACGTTACTATTGTTGGTGCTGTGTTGCTGCTGTTGCTGATGTCGCTACTAATACATTCGCTGCAATAGAGTCGAGTATTAAGCGAAAGTTTTCGTATTAAGTATTACGAGTTGTGTGATTGATGCTTTCTTGCCGAGATGACTTCTTCAATTGGTAATCTGCGCGTAAAAAAGTAGGACAGTTAACTATAAAATATTGCTTTCGGTTATAAGTATATATAAGTATTTTTTTCTTTTTTTTTTTTTCATTTGTATGAAGAAGTAGAAGTAAACATTTTTATTTCTCTTTTGCGGCTTTAATGAATGATGCTTTTTTTGCAGTCGGTTTTATTTAATTTATAGGCAACCGACGACGATTCGACGATTCTATTAATTTGTGAAAATCATTGCATTATTTCCATTCGTTTGCTTAAATTTACAATTATTTATAAGTTTTAACAAAAAAAAAAAAAAGAAAAACTTTTATTTTCTTTAGGACGAATTTTTGATGCTCATCATTATATCAAAAAAGTATTCAAAATAATTATTGAAATTTTTTTTTTTTTTGGTTTGTTAGTTGTAAATTTCTCCAGCAGTTTGATTCGAATTTTTATTGTAACAAAATTTTATATTTGCTCTATCATCTATCTATAACGGGTCGATAAGCTCCTTAAAAGTATTGTCAGCTCTTTAGTATAGTATATGAGGGTGTGTCAGGTTTTTGCATTATTTGTTGCATTTTACTTTCAAAAATATTTTGTTTTATTTCATTTTTTTTTTTGCAATTCTACAACATAAGAGTGAATCAAAATTTTACAATTTTTCTTCGAATTTTTTGCTAATCAATCAATTGGAAATATTCTTCAAGATATTTTTAAAAATTCTTGCATCGAATGTTACAAGCTAAGTAATAAATGTAATATATCTTCATTTCTTAGAGCAGGATTTATATATATAAAAAAAAAAAGCAATGTTAATTATGCCACGAACATATCGTAATGAAAGTGAGCAAAATTTACATTTAAGTGAAGTGTAAAAAACTTACTCTCAACACATATTTGGGTATAAAACAAATCGATGCATTTATTAAATAAAATCTTATGCTTAACATCTGAGTGCCGAACAATAAATGTTTAACTATCATAAATATTAACTTCACACATATGGACATGCTTTTTATATTTTTGTATTTATAATAAGTATTTGCTGCCATTGAAATTTTGTAAAATTGTGTTTGAAATTTTTTTCTCTGTAGCTGGTATTGCTTTCAATCAATATGTTCATGTTAATCGACAGCAAAATATTTCGAATTTACTTTAAAAAAAAAAAAAAAAAAAAAAAAAAAAAAAAAAAAAAAAAAAAAAAAAACCATTCAGAAAATTATAATTGAATTAAGGCAACTCCTTGACTTTTAAAAATTCTCTGAAGAAACGTTCTATTGAATAGTTTTGTTTTTCTTCCCTCGCTCTTAGAATATTTTGGCCGATATTTATGTGAATGTTTTTTTTATATTTTTCTTAACAGAGAACACTTTGAATTTTTTTTGCATTTTTTTTCTTAAGTTTTTTTTTTTTTTTTTTTCTGGACTCCATTAAATCTATATAAAATTTCTATATCTGTGTATATATATATAAATCTTTTCTAACATGTAATTTTGAATTGAGTTAATCGTTCAAATGATTTATAAAATTTTTCCAAATAATATCTTGAATAACATTATTAATGAAATATATTCGCTTAATATTATTTTAAAGTAAATGTGTCTCCCGTAATGCGGTAGAGATATTTTGCACTTTTTCCTCCTTTATATTCACTTCTTGTATGCATTAGTTCAAATTTTAAGAACAATAAATTTTTATATTGTCCTCATGGATGTGTTGCTTCATTACTATAATGGAACGCAATTTGCAAAATACATCAGAAGAGGAATAGTAGTCAAGTAATTGTGTCTAAGTCCCCGCGTATATAGAAAAGCAAAAAAATCATTCGGGTTCTATTGAATCTATCAGATCTTTCACTTTGGTTCATTAATTTTCCATAACTAATAACAATAAACAAAAAAATAAAAAAAAAAAAGAAAAACTTCGCTTCTCAATACAATGCATTAGAGTTTACAGACGAATTTTTGTTCGGTTATGCACTTGTAGGAAAATCTGTGTACCAGACAATAGCGGCACAATTCATGATACTCGAGATGTAAAATATGCGTTTGTTTCTTTAGTGCATAGTTATCAACAACAAAAAAAAAAACAAAAAAAGAAAGAAAAAGAAAGCAAGAAAAATACTTATGACAGAGATTTAGTGTAGTTGTTTTTTCTTTAGATTAGTAACGTATAACGTATGTACATACATAAATTCATACAATTTATGTAAAGAGATAAGCAAATAAAAAATGAAGTTTTTTTTAGAAGGCTTCCTTAGATACTTTTGTATTAAGTTCTTGATATATATTGATTATGTATGTTTAAAAGAAAAAAAATTTTTTTTGTTAAAGAAAAAAATTTTTTTTTGTTAGAAAAAGTTTTTTTTTTATTGAAAAATGTTTGTTTTTTAAGAAAAAATGTTTTGTTGAAAAAAGATTTTGCGTTAAAACAAAGAACGTTTTTTAGTTAGAAAAAATGCTTTATTTTGTTAAAAAAATGTTTTTTTTTCTGTTAAAAAAATGTTTTTTTTTGTTAGAAAATATTTTTTTTATGTTAAAAAAAANTTTTTTTTTTTTTTTTTTTTTTTTTTTTTTTTTTTTTTTTAATGAATTATTAATGAAATATCAGTAATGTATGAGTGACATAACATGAATTAATTTTCCAGTAAATGTTTGTTAAGCATTTATCGATTGAGCCGCCGTGCAATCGATTAATTCATTTTGAAAAGAATTTTTCAACATATGATAGAATAAAAATAATAATATATTACAAGACACATAGTTGTAGTACGAATCATAAATGAAGTGGCTAACGATTGCGCGCAGCAGCCATCTTTTGCAATTTGATTCTTTTGTTATTTATTATTGCTGTTGTTGTTGTTGTTGTTGTTGTTGTTGTTATTATTATTAAGATGCTTTAGAAGGTGTGGTGGTGCTATCGCTTTTAATGTTATCGTTGTAGAAAAAAAAGACTGCACTAACTGCTTCAGTATAGTATAGACTAGCTTTGCATGTTTCCTTCATTTCATGCATTTAACAGGTCGTTTCTGGCTGTTGATGATGACAAGTGCTTAGAAATATTCTTATATAAATGAAACTGGTCGTTGTATAAAAAAAAAAAAAAAAAAAAAAAATTATTTAAAAAATTTATTTTTAATATTAAAACTTATTTTGTATGTGACTCTTTTATTATTATCATCATCTTTATTTCTCCCATTATTATCATAATCATTTTCATTATTATTTATTATAAAAATAAAAAAATACTAGAAAAGTATTTTTTTTTATGCTACAAGCGAAGCAGCTTTTGTTGCAAGTTTCGAAAAATTTCATCTTTTTCTTTTTCTTTTGTTATGTTTGCATTGCATAAAAAAAAAGCTAAAGCCAAACCTAAAATTTGATATTGAAAATGTGCTTAAATCTGTGATTTGAAAAAGTCGTCGGGTTACATGTCTCCGGTGTACTCTTTGATTTAGTTATATATACTTTTCATGATTTCAAATAATTATACGAATAATAATTGAAGAGTTCTTCTTATGCAATGTTTCGTGATTGAATCATTCCTTTTATATAAATTCTTTGTTCTCTTCTCTAAATGGAAAAATTTTTGACAAATTTTTTTTTTTTTGTAAGTTTTTAAACGAATTTTTGCAAAGTGTTTGTCTAAGCAATTTTATATGAATAGAGCTGTCTTTTATTTTTACTCACTTTACATTACTTTGATACACCAGACAGTGGAGTTTTAGCTTGATAATCTACTCGTAAGCATATGTATGTACACTAGTTTTACAGCATATTGCAATGAATTCTTTTTTGTACTTTAAGCGGAACAAAAGTTGAAAAAAAGTAAAAAAAAAAAAAAAAGTAAAAAATAATGTAAATAAATAAAAAAAAAAATTAAACTAAAAAGGCAACATTCAAGTTAGCATATATATACATATGTNAAAAAAAAAAAAAAAAAAAAAACCAAAAAGAAAGAAGCAAAACATGTTCTTTTTTTGTATGTGGGCATTTATACTTAGAAATATACTCGTGTACTCTGTTCGGACTTCAGCATATGTACATGAAAATTGCACATGATGTGATGGTGCTGATGTTGATGTTGCATGACAGAAGCCTCTCTTCGCTCATAGCCAAAGAAATTCATATTAGTTGAATTAAAGACGTTCATTAGCTGTGTGTTGTTCTTATAAAATGAACGGATCATTTGACCGTAACGCACTCTTATGCACTGGTTTTTTTTTTCTTTAATACATTCGCAATATTTGTGTATTGGAGGCAATAAATTTTGTTTTTTTTTTTTGTAGAGGTGTAGAGTATTCGAAGAGTTTTTTTTTATTATCAAATGCGTATTGTACGGTTTCATTTGGAGCCATGGCAACGTTGTGGATCTATAACACCTACTAGTCCTGCACCTTCGCCTTCGGTAGCCATATTATCACCACACGTTTTAAGACGGCAGCGTCCTCCTAGTATGGATGACTTTCCTAAAGCGGAGGTTACGCGTCTGCAGCATTACACTGATTTCGATCGCAAAATAAAAAATCGTTATCCACAGAGTGTTAAGAAATTGTCAATACTCTGCAGTGATGTTCTAGCTAGACATGTTTGTGTAGTAGTCTTATGATTTCTAATGTTTTGTTTTTGTCCTTTCTTTTAATTGTAAAATTGATTCTTGTTTGCAGCCTCAAACGTTTGCATTACAACCAGGAGAAGGTAACCTGCGGCCACGCCAGGATTTGGATAGTAGTGGTGTGGAAGATATGACTATGTTAGATGACTTGCACGAAGCCTCACTGCTGTGGAATTTGCGGTTACGTTATGATAAAGGTCTAATTTATACATTTGCTGGCAGTATTTTGATTGCAGTCAATCCGTACAAAATGTTTCCGGATTCATACGGTTTGGAAGTGGCTAAACAATATGCCGGAAAGCCACTAGGGACTATGCCTCCGCATCTTTTTGCTATAGGTGCCGCAGCTCATTCTGCTTTACCTTCGCCGCAAGTTGTCGTGATTTCTGGTGAATCCGGTTCAGGCAAAACCGAGTCTACGAAACTCGTTATGCAATATTTGGCTGCCGTAGTTCCTGGTGGTGGTTCTGCTTCAGCGGTGATCACTGAACAAATTTTGGAAGCTGCACCTTTATTAGAGGCCTTTGGTAATGCGCGTACCACCCGTAATGATAATAGCTCTCGCTTCGGCAAATATTTGGAAGTTTATTTTAAGAACGGAGCTATTGTTGGTGCTAAAATTACGCAATATTTATTGGAAAAATCACGCATTGTCACTCAAGCTCCTGGAGAACGTAACTATCACGTATTCTATGAAATGTTGGGCGGTTTGAGCGAACCAGAACGTAACAAATACGGTCTTTTGGAAGCTGATAAATATTTCTATCTGAACCAAGGAGCTACTGATTGTGCTCCAGGCCGTGTGGATTGGGGTTCGCTGCAAAGTGCTATGCAAGTCCTTGGGGTTTCTGAGGGAGAAAGAGAGGGTATTATACGAGTATTGGCGTCAGTGCTTCACTTGGGCAATGTTTACTTTCATCGACGTCAATTACGGCATGGACAAGAAGGTGTCGAAGTCGGTTCGGATGCCGAGATCAAATGGGCTGCTCACCTTTTACATATTTCAGCCGAAGGCTTACATCGCGCTTTAACGAGTCGTATTACAGAAGCTCGTTCGGAAAGACTTCACACACCTCTGGGAATAGATCAAGCTCTTGATTCGCGTGATGCGTTTGCTAAAGCCCTGTATGCAGGTCTCTTCAATTGGTTGGTATCTCGCATTAATTCGATCGTTCAGAAGGGAGGTACTCATGACGCTCATCGCATATCGATTTTGGATATTTTTGGTTTTGAGGATTTAGCCGAAAATTCTTTTGAACAGTTGTGCATCAACTATGCTAACGAAAACTTGCAACTTTATTTTAACAAGCATGTGTTCAAGTTGGAACAAGCAGAGTATTCTCGAGAACGCTTAGAATGGACTCCTCTGACATGGGATGACAACTTACCGGTTATACATCTTCTAGCTAAAAAACCCGTCGGCATTTTCCATTTATTGGATGATGAATCAAACTTTCCTAGGGCCTCTGATATGAGTTTTTTGGAAAAGTGTCACTATAACCACGCTTTGAATGAATTATACTCCCGACCGCGTATAGGGGCTCAAGAATTCGGCATTACACATTACGCTGGCCAAGTTTGGTATTGTGTTGATGGTTTTCTGGATAAAAATCGCGATGCTCTACGCAGCGATGTGTTGGAACTGTTGGGTTCAAGCAAACTTCAATTAGTGGTGGATCTTACCAAACAGTTAAGAGCTCAGCGGGATTCTGGGAAAACGTTACCTAAAGGCAACAATGGTCGTTTCGTGACGATGAAACCTCGGACTCCCACTGTAGCAGCGCGTTTTTCAGATTCCTTGCAGCAACTACTGCAATCAATGGGTCGTTGTAATCCATGGTTTGTGCGCTGCATCAAGCCCAACAATGAGAAACTATCTCTAAAAATGGATATGCCCTGTGTACTTCAGCAGTTGCGTTATTTGGGCATGCTTGATACTATTCGCATACGTCAAAGGGGTTACCCAGTGCGTTTGCGATTTCAGCATTTTGTTGAACGTTATCGCCACTTGATGAGAACACCACTACCACGAGGTACTCCTTATAGGGAGCTTTGCCGCATTCTCTTGGAGTCTATGCCCAGCACTAGTATTGAGGGTCCAGATTATCAGCTGGGTGCTACAAGGATATTCCTGCGTGAAGCGTTGCATCGTATACTGGAAACTGGACGTTCTGATTGTTTAAAAACGGCTGCTGTAGTTATCCAAAAGAACGTACGTGGTATGTTGGTGCGTCGGCTGGTTTCACGGAAAAAGGTGGCTGCGATTCGAATACAATCAAAATGGAGAGGCTATCGTGAACGTAAAAATTTCCAAGCATTACTTAAAGCGGTGCTGAAAGCTCAGGCTTTGTGGCGCGGAAAATTAGGGCGCAAACATGTTGAAAAATTGCGGGTAGAGCACAAGAGACGCTTAGAGGCACAAAAAGCTCAAAAGGAACGTGAAGCTAAGAAGCTAGCGCGAGAGAACTTAGAGCGCAGTCAGCTTTCTTATTTAGACATTCCAGCAGAATTGGCTTTTATATATTCTAAAATTGATGGCTGGACTCCTTTGCACGGCGATCGCCACTTAGTGAAAGTAGTAGGCACAGTTCCTGGACCGCCTGTCGCCGCTGATTTGCCTAAAGATCTCGATCAGTTTTCTTTTGGAAAATTCAGCTCTGTTTATTGTAATGGGCTGCGACTTTCTCCACGAAGAGAACCTATTACTGCACCATTTCTAACTAGAGCTGCCTCAAGAGATCAAGATTTTCAAAATGCTTTAGCAGTTTTTAAGTTGATTTTGCGTTGGACAAACGATAAGATGATGGATGGTAACAAAGAGAAGGTCCTATCCGACTACATTGTTCATAAAGGACTCTCTTCACGTGGTTTACGTGACGAAATATTGATCCAGTTATGTAATCAAGTTTATAATGCAGATGAAGATCAAGCCCTACGCATATGGCAGTTAATGGCACTTAGCTTATCTTGTTTTCAGCCTGGGCCAGCATTTAGTAAATATTTGATCAAATTCATTGTGGACAATGCTCCCGATTCTATCCGAGATATTATGCTAAAAAAAATTCTGCGGAATACCGGAAGCACAAACGCCCAAACCTGTAGAAACTTTCCTCCCTCGTGGGTGGAATGGCGAGCCGTAACACGTTTGTCCGATATTGCGGTAGCGCTAACGTTGCCAGATGATGTTATCCAAACAGTGGCTATTGATTCTTGGACTACTTGCGAAGAAGCCGCTTCTCTAGCCATTTCAACCTTGGGAATATCTAATCGTGGTTGGACCGTTGTGTTTGACGATGGAAAGTTGATCAGTGATTCATGCGGCTTGGACTATGTTCTGGACTTAATATCTGAAAAAGAACTCTGCCCTGCTTTTCCAGCATTGCGCAGTGACCTGATGACCACAGGCGCAAAGTTTAATAGAGTTATAATGCCAGAAAGTGAAACAAATACACCAAAACGACCGCAAGTACCACCACCAGAACCACCGAAGATTAAAGTAAACCCAATCAGCGAATCACCAATTTCTGATTCAAATAATGAACAGCCTATCCGAAAGAACTCCAGAAATCTCCTTTCCAGAAGTTCTGCTCTAAATGAACGGTACTTTGAACAAGAAAAAACGAGGTCGAAGTCGTTAGACGATTTGCTTGCAGGAAATGATACTGACTTGGAAGCTTCCACCGAACCAGAGCCGTTAACCGAACTTGGTCTTTCAGAAAGTCGTCTAAACGACCGATATCATTCTGCTGAACGACTTACTCCACATCTGGGTAAAGATGGAGGACCCCGATATCAGAAATCTCAATATGCTGGCCGCCGTTCACACGCTGGCTCACATTCGAGTAAATATGTGGATAAGTCGGAATATGCAACACGTTCTTCTGCTATGTCGGACACAAGTGAAGCTCCGTCTTTGGCATCACACGTACGCCGAGTGCGTGTACCGTCACAAGCATCGGATGTTGATCAGTTCTTAGACGATTTATTTAGCCCTGTATTAGATGGCTCATTAGATGAACTCTCTGATGCTAGATCTTTGGCTGCTAGTATTCGTGGAGGTGAATCAGCGGAATGTAGAGATGAGAATGATTTTTTCGAAGCCCCTTTCGTTGATGAAGGTATGATGTTGAATGTTGCTTGTTTAAGTCGAAAAATTAAAGGAGGTGGAGAAAAAACTGACGGAGAGGCAAGCTCAGCCAATCTGGACGAATATATTACCGGCTTGTTCAAGCCAATTTTTGTTAATGATGCTGTAAAAGTTTTGACAGAACAAAATGATCTAATCGAAACGATTAAAGGAGGTGGGGGAACTACACACAGTCCACAGAAACCTACAAGCAGTTTCGTCACTTCTCCAATTATTGGACCTATAAGCCCCTTATTAGGTAACTCTGATAGTTTATTGCAAATAGTCAATATTCCACCAGACGCCGATCCAGCTATATATCAGCATCAAGTACAAAGGGCATTCCTTCAATCGGCTATGGCACAAAATCTACAAATTCAACAGCAACTCTTAGCTCAGAATCAGGCTTTGCAAACCTTACTAAGTCAGCAAGATTCGGCAGCTGGTACTACTTCACCTCCTCTTATACCAGTATTAGCTGCAGTGCAGCAAACGCCAGTTTCGAATAACAGTATAACAACGAAGATGAACGTAACTGCTGCTGAACCGCAAAGAAACATTCGTAAACAAAGTGTTAAAAATCGGATTTCTCAATTTTCGGAAAATGAACGCAATCGTAAAGCTTCTTCAGAAAGTAATGGGTCTTTGATTCCTCCACCTCCACCTCCTCCAATGCCTCCTCCTATTGAAATCAAAGATCCGTCAGAAACACGTCATTTCTTAGATCCATATGGTCGCGCTAAAACAGTAAGAATTGGAAAGTGGCGTTGGCCTCCTCCACAAGATGGCCCACAATTTGAAACGGAAGAAGATTTTTTTGCTTTCAAGATGAGACAAAATCAACGGAAGACAACTCCTCAATCCCAGTTAAATAGTAGCAATGGATCACTGGCTGGCTCCGTTATGGAATGGGAAGAATATGAAGTAGATAATTCGAAGAGTCCATCACCAGCAGCCAATATGCCAATGCATACGACACAAATTGTTAGAACTCAAATTAAGGTCGAAACTGGATCCAAAAACATCAACAATAAGCCAGTATTTGAGCAAATTCAACAACAAACCTCAAAAGTAGCAAAAAAGAGTTTTGAAATCGGAGCCGATCGGCCACCACCAGGTAGTGTTGGCAAGCTAAAATTAAGTTCAGAAATGCGACAACGATTGGAACAGGTGACAGCTGGACATTCTATTCGTTCTACGGTCAGTACTAAGTCAGAACAACGAGCCCCTGCCAAATTAGAAGACACACGTAAAATGATGTTACAACAGCAGTTGAGTGGACATTTCGGTAACGTGGAAATCACTGTGCCGGACGTACAATCCGTGCGTTCTCAAATAGAGCGTATGGAAGGCAAGCTATCACCTCAGCCCAATTGGCCATCACATGTACCACCTGCCCCGTCAATTCCAGCACCTCCACCGCCTATTAGACCGCCCAATGTAGCACCACCAGCACCGCCACCTGTACCGAAGAGTCCCCCAATCCAAGCAACCAAAAAGGAAGAAAATGATTACAGAGGTCAAAACAAAGATGTACCGGCATTTATACAACGTCAAGAGAGAGACACTTTTGGGGTACGTCACAAATGGAATACCGCAGAAGATTCGAAAAATGTCTACGATTCTTGGGGTCGATCAGAGGCGGCTAAGTTGGATATGGTGTATGAGACTAGTTTTAAAAAGGAGATTAAACATGAACGGGATCGTTCTCGCTCTAGATCTCGATCAAGAGATCGTGATGATTTTTCTGAATCAGTGTGGGATCGCACAGAAGTTGAAGGCCCCGGATCAAGTGGTAGTGATCGTGAACGCGAAAAAGAACGTGAAAAAAGGGAAAGAATCTATGAAATGCGTCAGGTGGAACGTGAAAAAGAAAGTAATAAAGTTTATCAGCCAGCTCCACCAAAAGTAATTACTGCTACTGCTGAACGGTCTGATGTCTATGGATCGACAATAGAGCGCAAGTATTCATATCAGGGGACAGTATTGGAGCAAAAGAGAATAGCTTGCGTAACACCTGCACCTAATAGTAGTACGCCAGCTACGTTCCGCACACATATGGCGCAAAAATATGAAAAGGAGCGAAAAAGAAAAACTTCAGCTTCAACCACAATGTCACAGAATACACGACGAGATGATGAGACAGATTTGGGAGACGAATGGCCTCTACCTATTGTACCAGCACCTGTTCTCGCACCATCTTCTCTGAAAAGTCCAGCCAACGCATGCCTTACTTACAATCGTGTGCCATGGAAGCTAAGAGTTCGCAAAGAAGTCTTCCATCCGAACGAGCCTATCGGTTCTCCAGTAGCTCTCGATTTGCTGTTTGCTCAAGTGATATCTGACGTTTTTGGTATTACACCCTCTTTACGTATTTCACCACAAGAAAAGACGGCCGCTATAAATATGTTAAGTGGTCACGGTGTTACCGTCGACACTATCCATAGTCAAAATGTACGTGCTCTTGTGAAGCGTCATCTAATAGATTTGGCTCGTGAATGGCCATTGTATTTCGCCCGTCTGTTTCCAATTCAGGGTGCACCACAATATTCAGATGTTTCAATTATGGGCATATCGCATAATGGTATTTTTCTAGCGAGACGTGACGCCGATTATTTGATTGTTGTACAATCCATGCCGTATGCGGAGATACAAAATGTAATCACATTACCGAGACCCGCATCATTGCAATTAAATTTGCGTAATGGCAAAACAGTAGCATTACACGCCACTCGAGCAGCAGCCATACAGGCTATGGTTACCAGCTTTGTACAGGAATTTAGAAAAGTAAGTAAAATAATGCTCTATTTTATATTTTTATATTCATGACTCTACAAACGGTTAATATGAATTAATGATTCACTAACGAAGGAGAGCTGCATTCTCTAGCGTTATAAGTTCGTTTGCATTCTGAATTAAATATATTCTTAAATGAGAAAATGGGTTTCTTTTTCTGTCTGTTTTTGAAGTCCTTAAAGTTGCGAAAAAGTTAAGGAAAACCTAATAAAACATGAAAAATAAAAAAAAAAACAATTTTTTTTATACTTTGATCATTTGGATGTCAATCAAAAATTAGGCGAAACTATTTATAAAACTCATTTAAATAATTTTTGCAATAACAGACATTAATTTCATCCCTCTAATGTTTATAAATAAGGGAAAAACGTTTGTTTTTTTGTTTTGTTTATGGTAATATAATTAGAGCATATGGTGGACAACTCTAAGATTTTCCGCGAACCGAATAGTAATTTTAATTTTTTTTTTTAAATTGTTTGGTTGATGTACAACTACAATGTTAAGCATGCCACTATTAGCGCTTTAAAAGTTGATCATAACGATAGTCAAAATGTTAGTCAAAAATATCGTATATACGTATCAAATACTGTACACTTTGTACACTTCCGTTTTTCATTTCATGCGAAAATTACAAGTGAATGTTATCTGTAAAATGTATTCGAAAAGTGCATACAATCGTGTTAATATTATTATTATGTATGGATATGGATATGTATATGTATATGTAAATGTACGTGCGTGCGCGTGTGTGTGTGTATGTTGATTGGCAAAATCTGCTTTGAATAAGATCACTAATTTGTGCAACGATATGTCGTTCAACTCGCATATTTGAGGAAATTCAATAGTTTCGCCTCAAGCGAGTGTGCAAACAACACTTGATGATGGTCCAGTTTAAATGAAATTATTAAATTAAAATCATGATAAAAAGAGGCATTCGTGAGATCTCGGAATAAATGAAATATGAAATCATCATTGAAAATGTTGATCGTAGCTATTCTCTAGACAAAAAAAAAAAAGAAAAAAAATTACTTTTATCGAATCTTCTTACTTTTTTTAAGCCAAATGTTTAAGAAGTTGCAGCCAAAAACCGTTCATATATTTATTTGTATCATGCAATTTTAATATTGGCACTGTCTTATCATACATATTTTTCTCCCCTATTGTATACACATATATATATATATATATATATTATATGCAAAAGTGACGCCTATCTGAACTCAAAACCTTGTATAGTTCGCATTGCGCGACTGCTGTAATTAATCCCAAATCATCACGTACAAAACTATATATATATATATATATATATATATATATATGTATATGTATATATGTGAATATATATGTATGTATATATGTGAGTATATATATATATATATATATATATATATATATATATATATATATATATATATATATATATATATATATGTATATATTCATGTGCGTGCGCGCGATCATGTGTACATGTGTGTATGTTTAGGTTTACGATAGTATTTGTGTTGACTTATGTGAACCTGGTGCATGGAATTAATAAAACCAAAGAGTTGAACTAAGCTTTTGTTTTAATATGTTTTACTATCGCGTTGTTGTATCGTTGTATCGTATGGAAATTACAAATAAACATTAAAAAAAATTATACTTTCAGGTGTGAGTTTAAGTGCATGTATGTACTCATGTACTCACTCTCATACGTTACTAAGATAATTTTGAATATACATTCAAAAGTGAACCGCATAGTATTTTATTTATACAAAGAGATATAGACACACATAAACATATATATATATATATATATTTATATGTGGCATTGTTCGTATATACGAATGTGCAAACATAGCCCCTAATGGAGGGAAACATCACTCTGAATGCAGAAATTGAAAATCTTATATTTTATTATTTAAAATACTGGTAAAACAAGTTAATGACTATAGCTGCTTGATGCTTACATGTGTACGTCTATTACGGTTGCAATTTAATGAAAACAAAACAAAAAAAAAAGAAAAGAGACGTGTGTTGAATGTGGCTAACGTAGCAATGAAAATGAAAAAAAAAAAAAAATAAAAAAAAAAAGGAAAAATAAAAATGAAATAAAAACAAAACTACGATTACATGTAACGCACACACACACACACACATATACGCATATGCGCACAGCACATCAATGGAGATACATTTCACTCACAACACAAGTGCACTGATTTATACGTGCTTTCATAGTATAGTTACATGAGCCTTCCATACATGTTCGTCCGTTTTTAAGCATCGTTGATTTTTGCTCAGTGAAATGGTCAAGCATTCGTTGTAGCGTTTTTATGTTTTCAGTTAACGAAAACATGTCCAATCGCGATCATCTATAAAACGGGAATTAAGCAAAGAATACACACAAAACGGAAAACATAACAAAACAAATTTGAACATCGTGTCTGTGTTTGGTTTTTGCAAAAAAAAAAAAGAAGACGAAGACAAAGACGAAGACGAAGACGACGAAGAAGAAGAAGAAGAAGGAATAACATTTAATTTAAATGCAACAAATAAAAGATAACAACAACAATAACAATGATAACAACAACAATGACAATGACAACAACAACATATAAAATATGTTTTTGCAAATTAATTAATTTTATTTATTTATCTGCTAAGAGTATGTGATTTATAAGTCAATAATTAAATAAATCAACAAATAATTTAAATGTTTATTAAGAGAAATTAATGCGAGCGTAATGAGAGGCTTTCCATACATGTATAAAATCATATACGATTAAATCCGGTTAGAAAATTTTAGTGACACCTCTTTATTGTGCTGTGTTTTGCTATGCTATGCTGTGTTGCGCTGTGCTACGCTTTGCTGTTATGTTCTGTGCTGTGCTGTGCTTCGCTTGCCTTATAAGAATAAATCTAAACGTATCAAATAACAATTAAAACAATTTTAAAATTAAAAGGACTGAGACGGTGATTAATATATGTGTGTGTGATTGTAATGTGTGCGTGTGAGTATAAGTGTTTATTTATTTTATATACACATATTAGTAAGGCTTTCGTATGAAAAAAAAAAGAGAAGTAAAAATATTGCTTCTAAGGCAACTTTCACTGTCAGTGTAACTATGATTGTGACAAACACGAATGATAGTAGACTAGTCCATGCCGATCAGACCAAAAGCATTAATGAAATTGGTGCAAAAATTGAGTAAATTTTTGTGTTTTTCTGCATATGCTTGATGGAGATCATGAATTAATGCAATCATAGGTGCAGTTATACAACAACAATACAGCATAAATAACTGTAGTGAAAATAAAAATAAAAACTTAAGATAGACGCAAAACGGGTAATCATATTGTTAGAGCATCATGTCGGAGAGTTTACGTTGTGTTAAATCTTCACATCATCGAAATCAAGGGGGACAAGGTCCTGCACAGCATAACACTATGCCTTATAAATTTAGCAGTATTTTTAGTAAAGTAGAATCTTTAATAAGCAAAATGAATCATGATAAGCAACAACAGAATCGACAGAAGCTGGCGGCGAATGGTTCATTAGTAGATGATAGTAAGCACGATATGGATAAAGCCGTTCAATCAATGGTTAACGATGCAGTTGTAGTAGTAGAGTATCCTCAATGCAGTGAATGTAAGACTGAAAACCAATTAAAGAGAAATAATTCTAATTCATTGGATTCGTTAAATAATTTCTCTGAACCAGAAAGTGCTTATAATGAAAATTATGAAAATGGCAGCAACAGTAACCACGATAACAGTAATAACAATAATAATAACAATAATAATAATAATAATAATAATAATAATAATAGTAACTGCGCAAATGAACGTTTATCAAATCATGATATCTATACAGATTCAGATGATGCTGAAATAGCTCACATTACAGGCACAACATCAGCACAAGTTCATCGACACTTCGAATTAGATCAGTTGACCGATGAAACTATACGTGAGTTCAACGAACAATGCTCTTCGTTAAGTCATGATTCCGATTTTTATAATTCTTGGCAAAATGAAGATGAACTAGAAAAATTGCAACAACAAAAACTACAAATTAAAAGTCAGAATGAAGAATTCAATGCAATTCATGGTCATAATGACGCCAATAATAATCATAATGATATGGAAGATAGAGATATAGAGAAGCACGTTAACAATATTAAGGATCGCTTGATGTATGAAGATTTAATGAAAGATAACAATAATAATAATCAATGTTTGATGTATGATACAGCAACGCAAGAATGGTCCGATAAATTTGATAGTGATTCGATTGATGAGCAAAGCGCAATTGACTTAATGACGGGCAAAGTTCCATTAACTTCAATACAACAAATTGTCAATAATATAACCCTAAATACGAGCATATCGTCACCGGCAATAACAACAGCGACGACATTACAAAATAATTCATGTGGCAATGGCGGTTTAAATGCGTCCAAAGCACGCCGTTCAAGCGTAGCTAGTAGCGGTTCTGTGGGTCGTATGGAGACCATACTGGAAGAACCAACAGAGTGTAAAATTTCTGTAAAAGAAATATTGGCACGTTTCGAAACTATGACAAAAACTGAGGTAAAGTATTACAGATAGATTTTGCTTTTGCTTTTGCTTTTACTGAACACACAGAAAGCATACATAGGAATGCATTAAATGCAAGAAAAAGCAAAGATTTTTGATAGAATCACAATTGAATTTTTCTATAATAATATCTATCAAGGAAACATGCAACATGAAAACAATTTCCATATCAATATGATATGATATGATAATGAATGGGAATATATTATTATTATTTTGTCATTCCCAAAAGTAATATAAATATTGGAAATGCGATCAAGTGTTTTGTATACACTATACACATGGGAATAAACTACTTAAGTCAATTAATAATGCGCTTCCCTCACTCCGCCGGTTATTGCCGATTATTTTCAAGAATAAATTTCATCAAATTTATTACTAACGATAAAAAGAAACAGGAAATCATCCTATTTGAAAATGGGCTTCATCCGTTTATAACCACGTTAACGATTACTTAAAATCTTCAAATAAATGTTTCACTGAAATTTGAGAAACTGATCTTTAAAAATCTATTCTAAGCATTATTTTGAATCGATTAAATTGATTAAATAATTGTATGACTTGTGAACATTGAAGATACTAATGCAGTTTTTGGTCTATGATCCATCACCACATGCATCCATAATGATGATATATTCGTTCCAAGTACCAAGAAAAACCACAGAGAGATTTTATATCGATTTAGTGGCATACACTTATGGGTCCATCTAACTCTTTGTTATTTCTTTACATATTTGAGGCTCGAATATGGAATTTTTTTTTTGTATAATAATAAAAATAGAGACGAACCCTCGAGGCGAACATAGTTAGGGGTTAGCTAAGAACGGATAAAAACCTTACTAATTTTACATATTTTCACGCAGTGATATGTATTCAAGATTCAAATATAATTTTCATTTATTTTTTTCACAATAAATGCGATACGATGCGATGCGTAGAAAATGAGGAAAATAGAATATTCATGAGGAAAAAAGACTAATCTTGAATGCTCTCCTCTTCTTAGAATAAATGTAAGAAGATCATATATATATCTATTGTTTGCTTTCACTTCTTGTATCCAAACTGGCATTCTCTACAAGATTTTTCGAATAATAATGTATCAAAATTTGTTGATTATCTACCAAGAAATCTCTTTGGTACTACGATTTTTGATGATTAAGTCCTTCGTGTTCATCGTATTTACAATAATTGTTAGAAAATAATTGATGCTTTTAATATTGCATTGTGAGCAATAATTAAATTACGAGTCCCTGGTTAACCATTTGAGCATTAAGTATTAAGTGTATTAAGGTTTTTGATTATATTTTTGTAAGAAATATCCTTGGGACTAAGATTGAGTAACTATACCCTTCTTAGTACTTATATGGTAAATGTGATAAGGTTCTCTCTCGCGTTCTCTACCTCTTCATCGCAAAACTGTCATTCTCTACGTAACTTTTGGGAGGAACAATTTTAATATTTCGTCTAAAGTATAAGAAAAAAAGAAAATGTTGTAAGAATTTAACAAATGAAATTTCTATAAGTACAGTATATTTAGAGTAAAGATTTACATTAATTAATTCAAATTTGGTTGGTATGAATTGTTATTTAGTGAAATGAAATGCGAACTTAAAAATCGAATTCTATGCAAAACTCGATATTTTTTCAACTTTTTCTAGAATGTTTGATATAAAAATCTATCTAACATCTGAGCATATCTGCATTCGAGGCATGAATTTGTTTGCAAAATAATTTATACATTTTAGTTAGAGAAGCTTGAAATATAAAAAAAAAAAAAATAAATAAAAAATACTTTGTAAATTAATTTCGGATTATGTTGGTTTACATATGTGTGTTTCGAATTACTATTATTATTATTATTATTATTATTATTATTATTATTGTATCTTTTTTGTTTTGTCTGCTTAATTGCGAACCATTATTCTGTAGCAGTACAACGCTAAAACAAAGCGTAAAAAAAAAACATTTATATCAAAAGAAAGTATTTAGCACGTACCATACAACGGTCATGCCATTTATTTTGTGCATAAACTTATGCATGCGTGTGTGCATATGTTTGAATGGACAGACGGACAGACGGACAGACGGACAGACGGACGGACGGACGGCTCACAAACGGATACACAGAAGATGAACTCTAATGATAATAAAAGCGCATAATTTTTTTTTTTTTTTTTAATTATTTTTTACTTGTGTGGTCATCGTGAAACGTTTACATGTATGTAAGCGGAAAGTTTAATAGCATTTTTTTCTTTATTATTTTATTGTTTACTTAGCTTTAAAAATGTATGAATTATTGTAATACTTACTATCTACCATTTCTATTCGAGGTATGTTTGATTTTTATGTCCGTTTTCTTATAAATTAAAATTTTTGAGAAATAGCAGCAGCAGCAGCAGCAGCAGCAGCAGCACCATAAGCAAAAAAGTAAAAACTGATCGTGAAAAATAAGTAAAAGAAAGGTATCGAAATAAAAACTAAAATAATTGATCACGGAAAAGTTTTAGATGTTTTTTCCGAATAGGCAGCTTTAGAATCGTAACATAACTTTAGTAATATTAACCCTTTCAAGCCACACAACACACACGCACACGCTACATAAACTCGTTCGTAGCGATACTTTTTCAATTCAGTTCAGAAAGTAACTGCATTTTGAAAATAAATTAAAATCCTGAAAATAAGTTTTAAATTCTGAAATATTTTACAATAACTAAAGACGATCGACGAGGCGCTAAAGATTCGAAGTTTTGCGAAAAAATTCGCAATATTTATTAGGGAAAAAGAGGCTTTTTCAAAATCAACAAACAACATACAAAAAGTTTGTTTGTTTGTTTCTGGAAATTTCGATATTAAAAAAATCATAGAATTTTAATCGACCAATCGTTCACCGGCGTATTTCGTAACGATATAGAGTTGAATATTAATCATAAAACAATCTCAAGTCACTTGCATAAGATTGAATGCAAAAAGAAAAAGTTTTCAATTCCGAATCGCTGCTAAAACGAAATACAATTGAAGCATTTTTGAGGAGACTGATAACGAATAATGAATCACATGCAACAGTATGTACTCGTAAAAGAATGTAATTTAAAATGGACGAAGTTGCACAAAAGTGTTTTTCGTTTGTTGAGTTTGGAGGACAATCGTACAAAATCATGTAATCGTAAAATGCATCAACTCATTTAGACGATTGATTCCACTTTCTATTTGTCACCAAATAAGTAATGCGATTAAGGTCCACAAATTGGCGTAAGACGTAAAAAATCAATTAATAGAAAAATGCTGTCTTTCACCACGATAATGATCAAACTCAAGTATTTTTAACGATTCAGCAAACATTGAGAGAGTTTAGTTAGAAAATTTTCATGCATTCATTGTGTAGCCTGGGTCTGAGTTTGGGTCTTGTTCTGTCCGACTATCATCGGTTTCGCTCTTTATAGAACTTTCTTAATTATCAATAAAAACACTAGTTGGTTCAATTTTTTTTTTTTTCGCCTACAAATTCTAGAAATTATACAATGAAGGCGCATAATAGTTTCTCAAAATTGATCAAAATGGAAATATATTAGTTTGGGGAAAAAGAAATCCATTATTCTCCAATTCGAAATGTTAAATAAAGTCCTGAAGTTCATATAAGATTGGATGGATTTCTTTTTCCCCAAACTAATATTTACTTCAACAGTTTCATCTTAAATATAAAGAAAATACATTTAATGTTTATTAAAAAAAAACGCCACGAATTTTTTCCTTGGCCTTTTGTTACTTGAACCAGGAATTTTGTTTTTTTTCTTTCTTTTTCTATTTAATATTTTATAGCGTTAAAGAGGAATTTGAAGTAATAAAAAAAAAGAAATTAAATTTTTTTGTTTAAATTTCAAGAATTCATGATATTTCATGATATTTTTTTAGTTATCGAAAATTGCATAATTATTTTTGTTTAGTTTCCTATTAAAATTGATATTAAATGAATAAATCTGCACGTCTGGCCGAGTGGTCGTGTTTCCAACTCCTTAAAGAGACACCTTCAATTCACTCTTCCTCTCTCTCTCTCTCTCTCTCTCTAAGGAGACTTTCTTTTCTTTTTTTTCCTTCCTTTCTTACTATCTCTAGACTAAAATAAACTAAACTAAAATTTGGCCGAGGGACAATTCATTTCAACGGTTCAATTTTTTTTCGAAATTTTCATAGCAATCGCTATAATGATTGTTGTTGCTGTTGTTACTATTGTTATTTAAAAATAACCACGAAAGCAGTTTATGGTTTGATTTTGGTTTTACGTTTATTACATACAGACTTCTGACATTCACAAATTCGTAGTAAATGATTGGTCTTAAGTCGAATGTAAAACAATAAATTTTAACATGGTTAGTATTTTTTGTTTTTTTTTTTTGTTTTTTTTTGTTTTTATATATATATATATATATATATTAACATGGTTAGTTTATAGGTTTGTATGTACATGTGCATATAAACTCAATAGCATTTACGTGTACGTACTTATATTGGTGTATTACGCCTTTCGATAACTTTCACAACCGTTATTTGTTAGATATAAGAAAAAGAAAAAAAAAAGAAAAAAAAGAAAAAACAAATATAAAAACAAAAACAATATAATGAATTGTGGTGCAAAGTTGAGCATTATTAATTGAATAATTTCGGAAATAGAAGGCGTTATTTGGCTCTGCGGATTGATTGCAAAGCGAATATACATTTAAATACCGTTATAGTTATTTATTATTAGTATTGGAATAAGCGTTTTTATTTTTTTTTTTCTGCATTCCCTTCTTTACAGACTCAAATTAAGCCAACAACTACACTATCATCGGGTGTGCGAGCCGCCGCACAAACACTCAATGTGCCCATTGAGCGTCTCGAGTCGCGGCAATCGAATCATCGTGAGCCCAATAGTAACACTAACAGTCATAATTTGCGCAACACTTCACCTCTAATGGCCAATAGCGCTTTTGAAGAACAACAGCAGCAGCAGCAACATCATTTTCAACAACAGTATCGTGATCGTGATCATCATTCGAGAAATTTACTTAATGATAGCATGGATCATCATTTACATCATAACCATTTTAATGGTCATTCTAGCAACGATGACGAGGATCATTTAACTGTTAATCGTTTGGATTCATCGTCGCAAGAGCAAGCCTTAACTTTTACTGAACAACAACAACAGCAACAGCAACAACATCAACAACAGCAGCAGCAGCAGCAACAGCAGCAACAGCAACAAAAACAACAACTGCAACAGCAACATCAGTACCCAAAGCAAATGAGTTATTTACATACGGGACGTAAGGCAATAAACAATCAACAACAGCAACATGCTACGAGTGGACATATACGTGACAATCCAAATTCTAATTCTGCAGTAAATTTAAATCAAAGTATTGGCGATGATCATGGCAGTGGTGACGGAGTAGGTGGTGGTGGTGGTGGCGGTGGTGTTGGTAACGGAACTGGCACCGGTGGTACCACGTCGCCATCGGTGACGCGTTATTCCCTATTGCAGTTCGCAATGCAACATTTTCGAAATGAGTAAATAGGAAATATTTTTGGAATTTCGTTAGCCTTAGATCGATCAATATATCGATAGAAGCGTAAGAATAAATTAATAATAGAAAAATTAATTTTTTTTCCCTTCTAGTCGTGAATCCAATGAACGGTCTAGCAATCGTCATTATGCTGATATGGTTAAATGGCAAGATACACCGATACATGCACCATTGTTGCGTTTACCAAATGATTTGGCTCCTCTCGCATTGGAATGTTTCGATTGCATTTTGCGTTATTGTAGTGATATACCTATGGAACCTGAATTAAGTGAAGTCAAATGCGTTTATACGGTTCTAATGGTAGTTATCATCGCACACATTTTCTTACTAATTATTAAGATTTTTTCATATTTTTATTGTCCCAGCATTGTCACAAATACTTGGCTTTACGGGATGAAGTCTATTGTCAGTTGATGAAACAAACTACTGCGAATCGTTCTTCTTGCCCGGACTCTGCTCAAAGAGGTTGGCGTTTATTAAGTATCTTGGCGGCCTATTTTGGTTGTTCAGATGCTTTACGGCCTTATCTTGTTGAACATCTAACTTCAGCGGCCTCCGATCGTAGACGTTCATGTCATGGCACTGCTGCGGTATGTTTAACAAATCTTCGAAAAACAGCCAGATGTGGCGGTCGTAAGAATGTTCCCAGCGTAGAGGAAGTGACTGCTGTGTCCGCTGGCCGTTCAGCCAGACGACAAATATATCGTTTACCAGGCGGGGCAGAACGCGTAGTTAATACACGGTGCTCAACGGTAGTAGCTGATGTTATATCAGAGCTTTGCGCTCTGTTAGGCATAGAATCGGAGGTGGAACAACAAGAGTTTTCATTGTATTGCATTGTTCAAGGCGATGCATTCACCATGCCTTTGGCAGCTGATGAATATATTTTGGATGTGACTACAGAATTGCTGAAATCGGGTCAACCATTTTATTTAATATTCTGCCGTTCAGTTTGGCATTTCTCACTAAAACGTGATCCCGCTCCTACGCCTCTTTATGTAGAGGTTTTATTCAATCAGGTGGCTCCTGATTATTTGGAAGGATTACTTTTAGAGTTGCCAAGTAATGGTGTACCCATGCCTGAGGTGGTAAGAGATATGGCTCGTATAGCTGCTTTGCTACATAGAGCAGCTGACTTGAGTCATGTGCCTGCAATGAAAGAAATCAAATTCCTGCTACCCAAACCAGCTTTGGGTGTCCGGGAAATACGACCCGCCCAATGGGTGGGTTTGGTTCAATCCGTTTGGCCACAAATAGTAAATTTAAGTCCTGGTCAGGTTAAAGCTCAATTTTTGAATGTACTGTCGGCATGGCCATTGTTCGGTAGCAGTTTCTTTGCTGTAAAACGAATATGGGCTGAAGAGGCCCCTCATATAGATGAAAATCATATCTGGCGGGATTTGATACTGGCTTTGAATAGGCGTGGCGTTTTATTCTTGGATCCCAATACTCACGAAACTCTACAGCATTGGCCATTTATGGAGGTTATTTCCACACGCAAGGTTCGCATTTTTTTTGCAATTATTATTATTATTATTTTTTATTTACAAATTCTTTTCTATTTGGATACCATGATTGCGTCACAAATTTTAGGTGCGCTCTGAGAATGGTGCTCTCTTTCTGGATATGAAAGTCGGCAATCTAATGCAACAGCGTGTGATACGGGTACAAACTGAGCAAGCCCATGAAATATCACGTTTAGTGCGGCAATATATTACTATGGCTCAAATAAGTCAAAGAGATAAATAAACATTTTTTTAACGTCATAACATGCTCTTCTCCATTTAATACTTTTAAGAAAAATTCTTTTTAAATAAAGTTTTAAAACATAAATATATATGTATATATATATGTATATGTATATATGTATATATATATATATATATATATAAATATATTTTGTATACGTTATTACATATATATGACTTTTATTTCAAAATTGCTTATGGACAAAAATAACTCATAACTTTAATGTTATCTGTAACAGTATTCTTCAAGCGAGTGTCGAGTTCTGCTGTCACTTTCGCAAAGCTATATTTGTGTTGTCTGGCCACAATCCTGATACTATATTGCATAGTGTTCATATTAATATGTCGACCCCTGTATGCTTAAATAGATGAATACCGTTTACCGTTATGATTAAAAGAATTTGAAATTTATATTTGGTAGAGCTGTGAGTACCGAAATTTTTAAATGCGATAGAGAATAGTACATAAGAGAAGTAACTAGAAAAAGAAGTCGCGACAAATAGTTTTATTTTTTACATTGTGTGCAATGTTAAGAAATATCTTTCCTTATAAAGAAAGAATCCTAATTCTGATTTTTATAAAAATGATCAAAATTTGTATAAATTCTTATAAATCCTTAGAGTACATCTATCTTACCTGAAGTCTCCAATTAATTTTCAATTTATCTTAACGTTACGCTAACGTTTACACTTCACTTGCCATGGGCTTATTATTTTTTCCTAGGGTTTACAGATGAGTATTATAATGATCGATTTTGATCGTATTGGAAATTGGTTTTAAGTAACGTGTATTAATGGCATTTTGAAATATTTTGTTATATATATTTATTTTATCATCATATGTATTGAATATATCGTTATAATATTTTTACGTAGATCGTATGATAAAATCTTTGTCGTGCTTTATTAAAAAAAAAAAAAAATATATATATATATATATATATATAAAGTCCGCATATATTAGACCAGTGAATACATTTTTGGCCTCGCCTACATAAATGGAACTGTTAGGAATAATTATTTGTTATTGCTATTTAGAATAATAGGAGTAAAATTTTATGCTAATATCTTGAATAGTTTTGCTTGGAAAGCTATTAAAAATGGACATGTTTTTGAGTTTTTTCTTTCAGTTTAGAAAAATTAGCAAAAAGTGAAGCTATTTAATGTTTATATAAAAGTGCTTAGTTGGAAAGAAAATTTTTGAGAAAAAAGTAAAAGTGTTAAGCGTACTGCTTCTTCGTATACTACAGTAAAAAAATTAATTTTTCCGTTGAACAAGACTTTAAATGTTCAGAAAATTTTATTACTAAACAAATCGTTAGGAATGTACAAAATAAAGTAATGGAAAATCGTTGATTAATTGAAAATGTTTCAGTCAAAACTATAGCATTATATAAGTAAGATCTTAATCAATGCTTTGGATACCAAAAATCCATTAATAATATGATCACAGCGCGTATTTGTTAACTTCGGAAAAATGTTGCATACATGTATGACTTCCTAAACAGCGCCTAATTCGTTTTGAAAAAAATAAATTCGATTTTGCTCAACGATTAATTTACAATAGATATTTGACCAAAATAAAGCCAATCAACGTATCTTTTAGTCTTTATAATCGTTTTTAGGAAACCCAATACAGCTACACGTTGTAAATAATGAATTTATATATATTCCTCGAAAATTGAAATTGAAAAACAAGCGAAAAACAAATTATTTACAGTGTAAAAACTAAGTCGAACGAAAAAGAAAAGTAAAATGAATTAATTGAAACATATTCGTTCCTCTCCGTCCGGAAAATTCCAAGTACCATTCGTTAACAAAGCAATGGAATGTTTTCACCGTTAACTAAATATGGTTAGGATGAGCGCAGTACGCTACATTAATATAATGTATAGTATAATATGTAATATACATATAATATATAATATATATATATAATATATAATATATATATATATAATATATAATATATATATATATAATATAATAATATATATATAATATATATATATATATAACGTAATATTCGTATATATGGATATATATATGTAACACAGGTGCATATAGATAGCGTAGGTATTGTGTATAAAGTTTTGATAAAATTGAGCTTTGAGTTTACGATTTAATATATCACCAGGTGACGAATTAAACGTAATTAAATATTTATAATGTTACTCGCTATAGAGGAATACTATAGCAAAGCTAAGCACCTGCAAGTCATTTATTGTTTTACTTACTCACCCTGTGACGAATATTATAATATATTATTTATACAAAAAATTTGCATATGGTAAGACGGTGCATGTCTTTACTAAACATTTCGATTTAATATAAGTAAAATTCTCGTAACAAAAAGATTAGAAATTAAGTGCATGCTTTTTGTGTTTAAAAATGCCATGTGTGTATGTGAAAGAGATAGAAATAACGGGAAGAAGAGAGACGAGAGCACAGCTCATGCATGTGTAAGTTACGTACGACGAAACGTATGTGTGCGATGATAGAATGTACTCAATATAAACGAGTGCGCGGGTATATTAGTGCTATAGTTGAAATACTTGTGCGCGCTTGTACTTGTTAGGGCGTCCTACGTAAGCATTGGCATATATAATAGACATTGTATTTGTAACGTTAGAGAATAAAACTCGTTTAAAAATTGAATCACATTCAGGATTTCTAATTTTTATGCTGAGTCAAAGTAATTCTAAGTATAAAACACACAATGTATTCTATTTTTCTTCTAGTATATCTTAAACACATTATATGTATGGTATACGGATTATAGGTTTTTCGGACCCGGATTGCAACACAAGCAAAAAATATTATTGGCCATTATTGTAAGGATCGTAGGTGTATGTCAATAATTCAAGAAAATCAATAAAAGTAGTAATTAGCCATTATCGTATAAGGCGGGGGAAGTATGTCAATAGTTTAAATTAAAATAGCGGGTAAAAAATAAAAGAAAATTATTGGCCATTATCATACAGTGAGGGGGTATGTCGATAATTCGAAAAGAAATCGAAAAATTACCTCTTATGGGGGGCCATACCTATTGTATAACAAGCTCCAGAACCGCGAATCCCGTATTGTGGTGTGGTGGGGATGAGAGGGGACGAGGGGTTACGAATGTTACTTACTTGATTGTTTTCTATACACATCACCGAAATATGGGGGTATATTCAATTTGTCATTTTATTTGCAACACACACCCAGAAGGAAGCTTCAGATAACTCATAAACTTATATATTCTTAGATCATCATCAAATATAGTATCGATTTAAGCCGGTTCATCTCTCTATCTGTCGGTCAGTCCATCTATATAATAACTGCGAAAACATTCTCCCGATCGTAAAAATTAATTTATTTGGATCAAATTTGAAAAAGTTTTGACATTTCTTAGAGGGCTTTGAAATTGGTTGCAGGACGCTTCTACGGTATAATATTGAAAGCACCTCCGTGCTTTCTGGGTATTTTGCTTACCACTCACAAACTACAACAAATGCAAAATAAAAATTTCCACGGTATCTCATAAGAAAGGAAAAATCTGCCACGTTCAATCAATACTATATAGTATCCAAATGTAGGAAGTGTAGGAAGAGAGAAATAAA
>KK351069.1:915796-928655 GCA_000671755.1 Glossina brevipalpis | reverse complement strand
GATTAAACTTCAGTCCAAGTAAAAAAAAAAAAAACCTTTTATTTTATTGAAGAAATCGGGACTTATTTAGTTATCAACCCAATATTATAATGATTTCGATTACTTTTCTACACTGATTTAAGCATGTGTGTCACTAAGTCCTTCGAAATGAAATTCATTTCAAATATTTCATAGCGCTCCATCTAAAAAAAAGTTGTTACATGAAAAAAAAAAAAAATTTCAATTTCAAATTTCAAAACTTCTGGTCTTCTTAGCTAATAAAAAAATGTAATGCGTTTGAAAACTATCGTTAATTACATCGACTTCGAAAATAATAAAGACTTAAATCAATCGGGAACTAATATTCTTCGGATAACTGATAAACTTTCTATAATAATTTATAAGTTAAAATAGTTCTCGCAATATTTTGTTGTTTTAATTCAATTCTAAATATTCGTTATCCAAAAAAGTCTTGCGATTTGCCTGAAAACTAGAGTAGACAGACGGACAGAAGATCAAATTAAAGGATGAGAATGGGGCGAAGAAAAGAAACATGTAAACATTCGGATAGACATATGGGCGAAACACCGAGGATAGAACATAGCGTGAGACTTGTGCTGTGATTTTCAGATCTAAATAAAACTATTGGCTTTTTAAAGGTCGTTCATACCCGTAGCTTTCTAATGCTAAAATGAAAACGTAAGTAGATCAGTTCCGATTTGCAAAAATACGATAAGCAGGCCGATGTCAATGATTCGTCATCGATAGGAATGATTGACGAAGAAACGAACAAAAAGCAAGAAGGAAACGAATGAAGCAAGACCGAGTCTCATGAATAACACCAAAAAACAAAAAGCGAATCTTTCTTTTTGGTAAGACTTTGCAGCTTTAAAGCGAACACATTTAGCTTAGAGCTAAATAGATGAAAAAACCAACCGACAGACATAAAGCGAAATTATATATATTGAATTAAAAAAATGTGCTTAATATCGAACTTTGTAATTATATATTCAGCTTATAAGCTTACGAAGAAGGGAACGACGAATTAGTACACAATAGTGCACAATAGTAGTAGCATTTATTAGAGATAGACGTGTATGTTAAATCATACGAGTGTATGTGTTTAACCTTTAAGTTATACACACACACATACACGAAAGTATAATGCTTTATTGTTTAAATGTGTGAAGTGTGACAAGACGCGCAATAATTGTTGTATGTACATCGGTTTACTTGTACGTAACTATAATCAAATGGTGCATCGGTTATAATAATTATAGAGAATATAAGTAGTAAGTTATCCGCGATTGTGTGTGTGTGTATGTTGTTGTATTTAAACGCAAAAATTATCAAAATACATATAATTTAAAATTGTTGTGCATACATGCACACGTACAACTACAGAGTGGTCGCGTTTATTTTTTTATTTTTTTTCTTTTTTTGGCTGAACTTCTTAAAGACTTTTTATGTTTAAAGAGAAAACATGTTTCGCTATGTTGTGTTCAAATGATGTTCATGTTATTTTTTGTTTGCTTTGATTTTTTTTTTCCATTTTTTTTTTGTTTTGATTTTTTTTTTTCGTATTTTTGGTTTTTGCGATTACAACCAATTTTCCTCCCTTTTCATGTTGATCTTGGCTTCTGCCATTATGTTCATAATATTGTTCTTTATTATTGCAGTCAATGTGAAAAATCGTACCTTAATAAAGCCGCTCTAAATAATTTACACTCTGCTCTCTTCTTAGTCTTTGCCTTACTTAATTTGTTGTTCAATGAACGAGCAGAGTCTTAGTTCGTTTTCGGATTTATCTGTAAATTCTTTTGCAATATAATCAAATGCATTTTTATTGTGTAAAGAAGTCAGAAGACAGAAGACAGAATTTGAAAAAAAAAAAACAAAACAAAAAAAAAACACAAAAAAAAAATGAATAAATGAATATATATGATATAACGGTATCTCACAGATAATACATTTAAATACTATATTATGGAGAAGCACTTGGCAGTTGAATCCAAGTGCCACAAGTGATCTTCTATTCATTAAACATTAATTTAAAAAAAAAAAAAAAAATATTTATCTACACAAATGCACATGCAAGTCAATAAGATTGATTTTATCTTATTTACTGCCTATGTGTGTGAATATATAAATGCATATACGACGCATGATCTACACGGCATAGATTTCTACACACTGAGCGAAAATGGTATAAAAACATTTTTATTACGCTTAACATCACAGATAGGAGAGGAGTTTATTATTAATTTTGCTTTTACTGTGTGGGAAATATTAATACGAATACTTAAAAATAATTCATAGCATATAAATAATAAATAAAATAAATAAATGAAAAGATTTTGTAATTCAATTATAAATCAGGTCCTTCCGTCTGTCCTATCGTTTTTTGAAGTAGAAAATTGAAATTTAAATCAAATCCCAAAATCAAAATCGTAAGTGAATGAAATTTGGATTCATTATCGTGCTTATATAAGATAACCATAAAAGAAAAAAAGAAAAAAGAAGAAGAATAAGCCCTATAAAGAACAGTAATAATACGGACACAACTATAATATATTAGGATTTATTCTATATATTCATTCATATAAACTTTTTAGCCTGAATATAATTATTGCAACCGTTTGATAGATTAAAATCAGGCCCACAATGGTTAAATTGATAATAAACCTTAAAGAATTCGTGCCCGATAAGGCTACCGCCAAAGCATTTTTATACTCTACACCTACACCACTTGGTCTATGGAAGTTTCTTAAATTTATGCTGATCTTAATCTAAGGGGCAATCTTTCAAAAGAATATTCTCAGTGAGTTGATTTATTGTAGATATTTATATAAAAAAAAAAAATTAAAAACAAAAAAGAAATGAATACGAAATGATTTAATATTGATAACTATTCTCAATGAATGCTGACAATTTATCAAAGCAAGATTGATTAAATAACCACAGACTCGCTTTGCTGAACTAAACGCGAAAGCGATTTTTTTTTCTTTCTTTCTTTTTTAAATAAATTTTTTCATAATATATTATCACATAAATACAAATATTTCAATACTACGTTCGTCATGTGTGAATATATTTTCTTAGAATATTCCAAATTTTGCTGAGATTCGCTGGTATAAATCTAAAACTTAACTTATCCCTCCAGAAAATCTTTTAACTCTAAGCGATCTCATGATATTTCTTGAGTTAAGTCCTTTAGAAAAATTTTCTTAAAATAACATAAAATTTATTTTGTGTGTGTAAGGTTGTTAAAGTATGGTCTGTTTACGTAAGACTAAAGTCTTATAATTTCCTAACCGATATTCTTATTTAAAGACTATACGATTAAGGAAAGTAGTAAATAGTTTCGACTTAAGATATTTTTTGCTTAAAAGTATTTTGAGAAAATTTTTCAAAAAAAAATATTCCAAAAAAAATATTTTGAACTTTCATGTTATGGCAACTGCTAATCTTTACTTTAAAAAGTAACATGAAAATTAAAAATAATTTTTTTGGAATATTTTTTTTTTTTTTTGAAAAATGAAATCAAATAAAATAACCGAATATTTAATTCGTTCAATCTCATAGTTAATATACTTTTTTACAGCAACTATTAGTGAAATTAGTATAGTTTTGTTCGAAAATTCGAGATTCATTCATTAGATTGAGGTTAAAAACTCAAAAAGCTGAAAATATAATAAAAAAAAAAATAGCAAAAAAAGTATAACAAAATGCTGAAAAAATTTTGTATGATCTTACCGCGCAACTGATGCATTAGTTTTCTCCTTTTTTTTTTCGTATTTATTTATTTATTTATTTCTTCTTTTACATGACTATAGACAAATAATAAATCATTTGATATTCAATCGAGGAACCATCATCAGTTGAAAAATATATTTCAACAGGTGAATGACTAAGTCAGTGCAAGAACACCAACAACAATAACAACAAACAGCAAATATTGTAGACAGTATGTTGAAGTTAAAGTGTGCAAGCGGGAGAATAAGTTGAATGAATGAAATTCAAACAAATGATGGACCGTCTCTAGAAAGTGTTGATGTGCCAGCAATCCATTGGTAGAAGTAGAATAACCGAATGGGCAACGCTTAAGATACCTAAAGCTGGCATGGCATTGAAAAGTAAAAAAAAAAAAAAAATCACGAACGAATCGAGTAGATGCTACCTAACTTCATACACACGTACATACAAACATTCGTATATACATACATACACACATACATTTATTATATTATTTTATATATATATATATATATATATATATATATATATATATGTATATATATGTATATATATATATGTATGTATATATATGTATATATGTATATATGTGTATATGTATATATATATATATATACAGCAATGGCTGCATCAAACTAAATAACTGACTGACTGGTTAGCTGGGCTGGTTGACTGACTGACTAGCTAGCTGGTAGTAGGCTGGCAGGAAGCAGCACAACAGAAGCTAAAAAAGTTAGTGGTAATAACTTATCCTCAGAGTGATGAAGCATATACAACAAACTAAAAAAACAACAACAATAACAATAACGCCAGTAATAATAACAGTATGAAAGATGTTCTGAAACGATATTTTTGACTCGTCTCTGCAAAACCTTTAAAGAAAATTTAATCACCCTGAAATTTGAAAGAAAAAATAAGAAGAAGAAGAAGAAGAAGAAAAAGGAAAAAAAACAGAAAAAAAAAATATGAACGCTACCAAGTATTATTAAAGTCATCATTCTATGCGAAAGAAAAGTGTGTTTAAATTTTGTTTATATTGTGTGCATAAAGAGAGAGTAAATGTAATGAAAACCACTGACTTATGCGAAACGAATTACAATATTTAATGATTATTTATTATGAAATATTGCTTTTACTGATAGTTTTTTTTATAAGCTATTGAAAAAGATTCATTATCATCATAGTGCATATTATACTATAGAATGGGTGGGCGGGGGGTGGGGGGAGGGGAGAGCGATGGGTTTCCAAAATGTTCTTAACATTTTTAGAGTCTTCAAGCTAATGAAATAGATTTGAATATGATATTAATGAAACTATACACAGTTACATTAAGAAAATATTACTTCGAATCTGGGCTCGTTAAAATGTTTACTTCAAACCTATCAAACTCCTATACTATGCGCCATAGAAAATTATATATTATACAATTGAGATTTTCTGGTTACGTTTTTCTGCACAATCATATCAATATATTTTGAAAAAGTAAAATATAGGCCAATCAAGTCTTTTCATATTATGATTTTCCAATGATATAAAAATAATCATTCATATATGTATTTGTAAAAATACAGCTTCTGTTTTCTGCATTAAATATAATTCATAGTTACAGGCTAATGTCATGGAACTTATTTCTTGGAGATATTTTTAAGTACAAATGTTAATCTAAATTTTAATATTTACAAAAATTACAATTGTCCGAATATATTATATATATATTTATGAAACCTGCTCGCACATTTCGCAAACATATTTTTATTTTTTTTTGCATATAATCCCTTCTGTTACTGCTTTATAATGAAATCAAAATATCTGCTTGTCCGAAATTATTATTTATAATTATAAATCAGATTTCCAAAGGGATTCATTTTCATTTCAGATTTTTTTTTCATGGTTTTTTCTATCTCAAATAAAATATATAAAAAAAGAAATTATTTGCTTTGTACGGAAATATAGTTTACATACTATTATTATTCATTTATTTTAATACTTAATACAACAGCTAAAAATCATATAAAAAAAAAGTCTTACAAGTCTTGCTATGTAAACAACAACAACGTAATTATTTAATTTTAATAATGTATATCTCTCTAGCGTACCTACTATACTATTTATGTTTTTTTTTTCATTTTATTATTTTTTAAAATGTATTCTTAAAAAAAAAAGCAATACTTGTTGTGTTAACCAAATCGCTTTGATTTTTGCAAAATAGTATATTAAGGACTTTGTTGTTGTTTTTGAAAGGATAGAAAAATGAAGATAACTATAGATTTTGTTAAAATGAAATGTTAACCATATATACAGACAACCTCAAAATAAACTCTATAAAGATAAAATGCAAAGAACACAACTTTTCATATGAAATGTTAACTAAAATATCGGACTTAATAAGTATTAATTATTTGGCGATAAAATCGTGAAAATCGAACTAATAAAAATGAAATCTTTATCATATTTTCGGACAAAAGTAACTACTAACTACTAACTAAGAATATGAAAAACACACAATCAACTTTTTTTTTTATTTTAATGATACCTTTACGACACTTTTCGACACAAACTATTTACTATTTATTCCAAGGAAAAATTTGTGTTGATAAAAAGAGAGATTTCAAATGTCAGCACATCCTGGTAAACCCTTAATATCAGCCAACAACTGACTCTAGATGACAGGTATTCCATTCATATTATATTATGTGACATCGCGTACTCATATAATTCTGTTTGTACGTGGCTTTCATAGCTTTTATATGTTATATGTCAGTGCACAATTATGATTTAAAAAAAAAAAAAATTTTTTTTTTTTTATTCACTTATTCTTATTATTTTTATATTTATTTAGTTTTCATGTCCCAGGCTGGTATAATTAGTGCTATTTTCACAAAAAATTAAGTTATACGTATATATAAATAAATGTTTACCGTAACAACAATTATAAGACACGAGTAATTTATATATCATAAGTCATATATGTAATGCTTACTTAAATTTTCTATTATTGTTGTTGGTTATTCAAGTTGTTGTATACATTTGTTTATATTCACATTAAATAAGTATACAGTAAATAAACCTTAGCAAATACATACTTAGGGCAGTCAAGTCTAACTACAATCCATGTATGCATACAAGTGCAGTATGTGTGCATAATAATTAAGCTGTACCTTATACGTGTACACATACAGGCATTTACGCTATACATTTGCAGTCTTCGTAGATCTTTCAACATATTCGTGGTGGTTGAAATAAAGTTCAGCCGTTTTCTTCATTTACAATCTAAGCATATTAAACACTTTAGATCATCGATTATTTCAAAGCATCCAATATATATATATATATAAGATTTAGAGACAAAAACTTATCAAATTATCTATAAAACCACAAGAACAAAAACAACAAAAATTATATTGAACCCGTAGCAAATTTGAAGAATCCATTAATTCAAGCAAAATTGAATTTAAAAGTTTTATTATATAATATGGACCGATTTCGATAAAATATTTTTACAAATTGTTTACATAACTCTCATATATACAGTAAGTATGTGTGAATTTCATTACGTTGTCTATTACATGTCACAAGTCACAAGTAAAATAAACTATAAATTCGAAAATTAATCAAAATTTGTTTTTCTTTCCTCCTTATTGGCTTAGTTTTCCAATTAACGTCATGGGATCAACTGGTGGTAGGTTTTACGCGTTCACTTTTCGAAATTATTTTTTAATGTTATGTAATAAGCTAAGATTTCGATACTTTCCCCTTCAATTGTTCGAATTTTATAAATTCCATTAATAAGCAAGTAAATCGATAGATCCGGTGGCTGGCCTAACAAATCGTTAGAGAAACAATTGGGCAGAGAGTACACTCACTCGCACAGGCGTGTAGATGGAGAAACGCGTTAATCGATCGGTCATGGTCATGTACGACGGGATAAAGTGTACATACGGAAAAAGACGTATAGATAGACAAGCTTAAAAATGTACGGATAGATTTACAAACAGAAGATGTTCGGACGACGTATAGACTGGTGAATGTGTAGAAGAAAATTCGCAAAATGCAAGCAGATGAGCATTATTCTATCGTTACTTATATTCTATATCCTTCTGATTTCAGACATAGGTTAAGTTAATTCAAATTTTGTTTTGATTGCCGTTATAATTAACAGATTTTTGTAATTAAATAACAGTAAGAAGAAAGAACTTAAGATCGAGATGATCAGGACGATAAGTCTACTATTACTATTATATATTATATATGGGCCATAAGAGGCCATAGGAGCCTGTTAGCAATTGTCAGAACTATACTGTACTATAGTTTCGAATACGACTGCTTTATCATGATCTCCAAAGAAGCTATTATATACTGAGAAAAATCGTTTCATCTACTCATCTGATGTACTTCTACCTTATCCTAGCGTTATGAATTGCATGTAATATGGCAACCCTATATAGCTAAATAATGCAATAAGTATAAGTAAGCGTAGGTAGATAATAAGGTAAGATGAAGCAAATTTCAGTTTAAGCGTAACAGGCGCTGTCAGGAAGAGTATGTGGCGGTAAAGAAAAATGTAATAAAAAAAAAAAAAATTGTGCTACTACAAACTGCTTCGAGTAAACGTTTTGAATTGAAGTTACAATCTAATCTCGTGTCTATTGATTTCTACGTTGTATAATGCATATGAGGCTGAGAGTGATTCGAGCGTGAGCAAATCCTTCGTACTAAGAAATGAAAAATTCAGAACGAAGTTTTTAGAATTGATTAAGAAGAATTCAACTACAGAATTGTAAATGGTTTTCTTTCTCTCTTTTATCTCTCTATTTTCTATATTCGCGCGATTTACGTAAAGTGTAAAATGTAAGATTCTATAGTTGATAGATACAGTAAAAGAGTCACTTTCAAGCAAAAAATCGTGAAGGAAAAAGGACGAGAAGCGAGTATTGGAACATAGAAGAGAATTTTTATGATTCTGAAATTAGAGGCCGTCGTTGGTGGATAAAAAATATAAAAAATTTTTTATAATAAGAGAACATATCTCCAGCATTTTATAAAACTTCAAAAACGTTTCTCTTCCCCAATACGGTAAACGGCGTAATTCCAATAATTTTTATTTTTTTCACTGCAAATTTTTTACAGCTTATTTAAAAGAACCTCCCTTCGAGAATGGCGCAGGATATTTTCGTTAAATTCATTAAAACTTTTTTTTTTTTTTTTTTGTTAATAAAAGAGTACATTTGTTTTCTTTTTTTGGTCGGAAATTTAATTTTTTCATTCAAATACACGCCAGTCATACAAAAAAATCAATATTTCTAAATAGTCGTACGCATCATTTCCTAGATATATAGAGACAAGTACATGAAAGAAACGCGTTTAAAATTTCAATTATTTATACATATTGCCATACAATTATTTCCGCATAATCAAAATTTGGAAAAATTTCAAATTGTTGTCATCCCCCCCAAGCAATCATCATCAACAATTTTATACAAATTTTTAAGAGAATTTAAGAATTAACTAAAATTTAAGCCAATAAAAGCTAAATTGATTTTATGAATAATTTTCAATGATGTTATCCTTTAAAAAGGGAAGAAACGTTAGAACTTTCTCTAACACACGCAATATTATAATCACAACGCAATTGTATAAGCACATTGGATACATTCCATCTAACTAGTATATGTAGTGTAGTGTAGTGCGTTACTTCATATGATTATATTATATAATTACACACTTGCTTCTTCGGTTATACAAAACCAAGTTAAGCATACATACACACACACACACACACACATTTCCATACCATATCAACATTTATGAAATTTATACCCGCACACATAAACACATACACATATAAGTGTATGGCCATTCATATACGGCTTACCTTAGAGACGAATGTAGTGAACGTCAAGGACACAGTTAAAATATACACATATATCATATACAAACACACATACACACATACACACACACACACACACACACACACACGCATATACAACCATACATAATAAGGAATGTATTTACAAGTGATCAAAAAACTTAAAATGGCCAAAAGTCGTCTCTTCCTGGTTGGATAAACGTATCCTCTTTGTTCGTAAAATATATTAATGTTTACCAGAAATTGTGAACATCCATCCATCCATCCATCCATCCATCCAGTAAGTAAGTACTTTATACACATACAAGTATATATATGTATATATATTGTGTGTGTGTGTGTGTGTGTGTGTGTGTAGATGTTTAAAGAAGAATTATACATTAACAGCAAATATGTATTGCACTTGGAGCGGATTATAGAAGAAAAGGTAATCACTTTAAATTTCTCAAAGCGACAGAAAGAACAAAAAATGTTGTAAAGCCATTGCCAAAGAGATCATCTAAATAGCTTCAAGGTTTTTTTGTTTTTTCCTTTTTTTTTTTTTTCGATAAAATTAAGGCAACGATATCGTCTTAATAGGCATCAAGTAGACGAGTTATCGTTAAGACAAATACAATAACGTTTCCAATCAAAAAGAGTATAAGAGTCATGTTTAGCATAATAGAAATCGGAAGCATATAAATGCTTGAAAAGTAACATTTACTTAACTATCAAAATTTAAAAGTATTCATATTACGTTTAAAAGATTTTTTTTAAGGAAAGTATGGACAAATAGACGTCCATACGTAAATACGATATTAAATACAACTGATCCTGATGTTAATGATGATAATTATTATCGCTTTGAGGCAAATTTTTGATTCTATAAGATTTTAATTCCTTCATCACTTGTGTGTGTGTGTGTGTGTGTGGTAAATACATATTAAGAACCACTTGAGATAGATTCATCTCTTATTATATCAATCGGTATCAGCATTTAGTTTTAGTTTAAAATTTAATAAATTTAAATTGTGTCTCCCTAAAGTCAGAAATTCGAAAAATTCTGAACGTTCACTTTTACAATCTCAACACTAAGGGAACAAAATGGGACCACTTGTAAAAGTATGTTTTTGTATTGTATATTATTCTTCTGTTTGTAATTATTATAAGTAAAAATCTTACTCATATATCCCAAATATCTTAATAAAGCGCTGTTTTACAGAAAAGAGGTTGATTAAATAGGATCAATTTGTAACGTTCATTGAAAAATGATTTTTCAACTTTCAAAAGTGAAAGCTAAACGTTCATGCCTGGTACTCAAAATCATATCGAGGAGAATATCGAATATTTCTTATCATAATAAAAAAAAAAAAAAAAAAAAAAAAAAAAACAAATGTTTGACCTTTAAAGTAAACAACTAAATACTCTAAAACCTTCTAAAGCTGAATGCAAGATTTAGCTCATGTTAGCAGCTCTTGATCCAAGCGAAATTTTGATCAATTTTTCGTTTCTTTAATAAGAATAATTTTCTGGAAAATTCTTCACTTTCTTTAATTATAATCTTTTCTAATCATCATTTTGTCTTCACGTATAAAGGGTTAAATGAATTAAGTGGTCGACAAATAGGTTAAGGGCAAATTTGGTCGTCTAAGGGTTTCAGTTATACGTATAAATATATATATATATAAGCAGAGATTTTTATACTTAGTTGAAGCCATTAAGCGAATGCATATATAATAATAACATTTATATGGGGGGCATTAATCCTTTAAAAGCTAATCCCTAATTTCGCTATCTATGATCCCATCCATGCATCATGACTCTTTTTTTTTTTTTTTTTTTTTTTTTTTTTTGAAGAAACAATACCGGATCAGATAGTATCTAGAATCGCTATCGCTAGCTTGCATAAGAATCTAACCTTTGTCTTCAATATATGTTTTCAGTAAGACAATGCAAGCCCTAGCATTCAGTCGATCGATGAAATCAAAAATGTTCAGAAAGAGATATATGGCAACCTTACCTAAAATCTTCATAGTTATTAAGAAATTAATGTAAAGAGGGTTATGTTAATAATAATAAAAAAAAAAAAAAAAAAAAATCTTACATGTACTTGATCTGTCTCTTTAAAATACATCCATTATTGGTTCCTTAACCGATTCACGATGCAATGACTTTTTTTTTTCAATTCAAGACTTTTGTGTTTTGGTCCTTTGGCTTCGTTTAGTTTGGTAGCTTATCAGTTATAAGATTTTATAAATTTCTCTTGATTTTCTCAAACCATCGTCGCCTAGTAAATATATATATATATATGTATAAATATAAGAAATGAATAATTTTTTTTTTCTCTTTTGAAGCCCGATTAAAAACCTTAAAAATACTCAAATTTTTCAATGAGTTAGAGCCGCTCTGTTCGTTTGTGTTACTATATTTTTCTGCTGGTTTAAAATACATATATTAATATATACATATATATATATATATATATATGTATATAATATACATATTTTTAAATGTAATGTGTATATAAAAATGCTAACAATTTTATACATATATACCTACGTATGTATGCACGTATATGTATTTATAAGTTGCTTGAATATTTTGTCATTTGTGTCACGTTCCCATTCATGATGATTATGTTTCATGTTTTAACATAAGCTGTGGTATGATTTCGCTTTGGGAGTTTTATAGCCTTAGTGGTGCGATTGTATGCGATTCGTATGTGTTCACATGTCCATGTTTGTTCGCTTCTCTCTGCGTGTGCTTGTATAAGTGTGAAAATATGTACACAGTGAACGAGTGGATTTCCTATCCATTCCGTTTGGCTCTCGTTGGCATTTTTCGCCATTTTCCTTTTTTATTTATGTGCTGCTGCTGTTTGTGCACCATGAGCCACTGATAGGTATTTTCGAATTGGATGGTACGTGAAGAACGTGTCTTTCTCAATTCAACTATAATTCTTGCTTTTATTTGCTTCTATTCTTTTTTTTTTTTTTTTTTTTTAAATTTTTTTTTCATATGTACGTATTGTATATAAAAAAATGTGTATGTAGGTTTTTTATATGTTGTCCATATTGTCGTTGCTGTTGTTGTGGTTGTTGTTTGTTGTTGTAGACACTCTTGTTTTAAATTTTTATTTTGCTTTTTTTTTTTATTATTTTTTCCAATTTTTTTTTTTTTATTTTTTATTTTCGAGTCTTTCGTATGGTTGACTATTTCGCATGCATGATTAGTTTGTCGTTTTAACCCATTTTAACTTCTTTGTTCGATTTATAT